>PISX010004481.1:0-120725 GCA_004024625.1 Mellivora capensis | reverse complement strand
CTGGGTATTTACCCCAAAGATACAGATGTGGTGAAAAGAAGGGCCATCTGTACCCCAATGTTTATAGCAGCAATGGCCACGGTTGCCAAACTGTGGAAAGAACCAAGATGCCCTTCAACAGACGAATGGATAAAGAAGATGTGGTCCATACACACTATGGAGTATTATGCCTCCATCAGAAAGGATGAATACCCGACTTTTGTAGCAACATGGACGGGACTGGAAGAGATTATGCTGAGTGAAATAAGTCAAGCAGAGAAAGTCAATTATCATATGGTTTCACTTATTTGCGGAGCATAACAAATAACACGGAGGACATGGGGAGATGGAGAGGAGAAGGGATTTGAGGGAAATTGGGGGGGAGATGAACCATGAGAGACTATGGACAAAACCTGAGGGTTTTGAAGGGGCGGGGGGTGGGAGGTTGGGGGAGCCTGGTGGTGGGTATTATGGAGGGCACACATTGCATGGAGCACTGGGTGTGGTGTAAAACTATGAATTCTGTTATGCTGAAAAGAAATTAAAAAAATATTTAAAAAATTTATTTATTGATTTTTAAAATAGTTTATTTATTTATTTGACAGAGCTAGAGAGCACAAACAGAGGGAGCAGCAGAGGGATAGGAGAAGCAGACTCCCCTGCTGAGCAGGGAGCCCAAAATGGGGCTCAATCGCAGGAGCCTGGGATCATGACCTGAGCCAAAGGCAGATGCTTAACCAACTGAGCCACCCAGGTGCCCGCCCCAAATACAAATTCTTTTTTTTTTTTTTAACATTTTATTTATTTATTTGTTAGAGAGAGACAGCAAAGGCAGGGGGAGCAGCAGGCAGAGGAAGAAACAGACTCCCTGCTGAGCAAGGGACTTGATCCCAGGACTCTGGGATCATGGTCTGAGCCAAAGGCAGACACATAACCAACTGAGCCAACCAGACATCCAGCACCCAGGTGCCCCTCTGCTCAGCTTTAATGGGACTTCACCCAAAGCCTAGTGGTAGGAATAGACCAGCTCAGATACACATAGGTGTAAAGAGACCTACTTGGGGATGCCTGGGTGGCTCAGTCCCTTAAGCATCTGCTTTCAACTCAGGTCATGACCCCAGGGCTCTTGCTACATTGAGCTCCCTGCTGGGTGGAGAGCCTGCTTCTCCCTCTCCCTCTGCCTGGCACTCCCCTGCTCCTGTTCTCTCTCTCTCTGTCAAATAAATAAATAAAATCTTTAAAAGAAGAAGAAAGAGAGGAAGAAGAAGAAGATTCCAGTGTTCAGGGACGTTTTCCCTTAAGACAATGAGAACATCTCCTTCCTCATTCTTTAAAAAATTATATATTTTTTAAAGATTTTACTTATTTATTTGACAGAGATCACACGTAGGCAGAGAGGCAGACAGAGAGAGAGAGGAGAAAGCAGGCTCCCCACTGAGCAGAGAGCCGGACATGGGGCTCGATCCCAGGACCCTGAGATCATGACCTGAGCCAAAGGCAGAGGCTTAACCCATTGAGCCACCCAGGCACCCCTTAAAAATTATTTTTATTAACATATAATGTATTCTTTGCCTCACGGGTACAGGTCTGTGAATCATCGGGTTTACACAATTCACAGCACTCACCATAGCACATACCTTCCGCAATGTCTATAACCCAACCACCCTACCCCTAACCCCCCACCCCCCAGAGACCCTCAGTTTGTTTCGTGAGATTGAGTCTCTTATGGCTTGTCTCCCTCATGGTCCCATTTTGTTTCATTTTTCCCTTCCCTACCCCCCAAAACCCCCCTGCCCTGTCTCTCAAATTCCTCATATCAGAGAGATTGTATGATAATTGTCTTTCTCTGATTGACTTATTTTGGTCAGCATAATACCCTCTAATTCCATCCATATCCTGGCAAATGGCAAGGTTTCATTTCTTTTGATGACTGCATAGTATTCCATTGTATATATACACCACATCTTCTTTATCCATTCATCTGTTGGACATCTAGGTTCTGTCCATAGTTTGGCTATTGTGGACATTGCTGCTATAAACATTCGGATGCATGTGACCCTTTGGATCACTACGTTTGTATATTTCAGGTAAATACCCAGTAGTGCAATTGCTGGGTTATGGGTAGCTCTATTTTCAACTTTTTTTCTCCTCCCTCATTTTTACTGCATTTCCTTTTGTCCTAGTGAGGTGTGAAGTGGCTGGTCCCTTCCCAAGCTACATGGTGATTTAATTTTTTTCTCAGAGGTTTCAGCCCCAATTCCCAGGACTTTCCTTACTACCTTTCCTCCCCTGGAGACTGCCTAGCAATGGAACCCTTATATCTTGAGGGAGTGAGATGGAAGGTAGTATCTGCCACTTAAATAAATGCAAACATGAAGCTGGGGTAGGAAGCAGAAGCCAGGGTCCCCGGGTGTGCTCCCCTCACGACCTCCAGGCCTGAAGATGGGCACTGTCTTCCCTGTAGCTCACAGAGGACACTATCAGCCTTTGATAAACCTTCTCAGGCCTGCCTGGGTAAGACCTCCCTGAACACCCAACATCCGATGGGTGGAGAACGGTGTGAGTCTAGGGTGCCTGAGGAGGCCAGAGGAACCCACCATACATTCAGCAAACATGGACGGGTGCCTTCTCTGTCCTAAATGCCTTCTCCATGCATGGACAACTACAAGGGCATCAGGAAGAATGGGCCAGCCCCATAGGACTCATGTGGGATCCACGATATAAAAAATGGAAACAGCAAGGTGCCGTAGAGTGTACAACGTCTGAGATTTCAAAGAAAGAATGTGCACTTTCAATATGTTTGGACACTCATAGAATGTCTCTGAAAGGAGACAAATGAAAATGCTAACAGTATTGCATGCGAGGAGAACAAAGTGGCTGAGGACAGGGTGGGAAGGAGACATCCTATTTGCGGTGTTCTCTTTTGAGCCCTTTCATTGTTGGTCCCTATGTCTGTGTTACCTAGGGAAGAAGGCAATCAGAAGCAGACCCTGTCCCCTTAAGGAGTGGCGAGGGGGAGGAGGCAGCCCTGCTAACAATTGCAATCCACTTTACTCATTGGTATCCCTGAGACTAGACACAGATAGTGAGAAGGGAGTCTAGGACAGAGGACATCCAAGCTGGCTTTGGGGTGTCGGGCAATTTGGAATCATCATCGTGGCAAATGCTGGAACCTCTCTCAGCTCAGCCTTGCCAGGGAGAAGGGACCCGCCCTAGAGCTGCAGAGGCCAGGATGCAAACTGCCGTCTTTGTGCCAAGCTAAGGAGCTGTGATTTTATCGTAATAGGAAATGGGCAGCTGTTATGGAATTTTCAGTAGGGGAGAGTGACCTGTGCGATTTGCTGTTTAGAGAGAATTCTGGCAGGAGCGTGGAAGGATAGATTAAGAGGGGCAAGGGGAGGCCGGAGACTGGTTATGAGGTTAACACATGAATCTAGGTGAGCGAAGGCATATGGATGACCTGGGGCAAAGGCAGCAGAGGGCAGGGGAGCAATGACGGGGGTGGGGGAGCAAAACCCGAGACATGCAATGGGTCTCCAAGCTGCACGGAGATCACGCACAGATCCAGCTTTGCAGTTCTTGGTTTTCTCACTCTGGCATCTTCTGCACATTCAGGGCCCCAAACCCCCCTGGCAGCTGGCAGGATGGGTCTGGAGGGGCCACTTCCTGGTCTGCCTGCCTGCCTGTCACCTCCCCCCAGGCTCCAGCGCCTTGGCAAAGAGGGGCGGGGCGGGGGTGGGGGAGAGAACAGAAGATTTTCTCCTGCCATTCAACTCCTAGGTCTCTCTTATTTGTGCCTTGCTCTCTCCCGACTCGAGTCCTCTCATTATTTCGAGCTGTACAGCTTGCTGCTTCCCTGGCTGGGCTCTCCCACCCCCGTGTGCGAAGTGTCAATCAAACCGTCAGATGAGCAGCTCAGCCTCACTTCCTCCAAGGCTCTGCCCCAGGACACAAGCCGCAATTGCTGACGCACAGCAGCGCGGTCTTGGGCTGCTGGCTCTTTCTTTAATAGTCTTCCGATCCAAAATGGGTGTTAAAATGGAATTCGAGGGGATCGCTTCTCTCTGCCTACCCCTGTCAGGACAGCCACAAGGACGGGCAACCCTGAGAGAGAGGGGAAGCCTTCAGAAGTCGATTTCCTTTTCATTTCAAGGTTGGGCCACAGCCAGCACAGGCTTTCCGAGGAGCTGTTTGAAATTCTTAACAAGAAGCCCAATGCTTGAGTCCAGGAATCCAGGGCAGGCTTGTGAAGTAGGGATGGGGAGGTGGAATTGTCATCTTATTTCTGAAGCGATATTATATTAAACAAAGGAGAAGTGGGCTATAGAGCCGCTTTTGTAGCCTCCCTGGGGAACCGAACAATAAGAAACGGGTCTGGGGAGCGGGGGCGGGGCAGCAGGAAGAACTGAGGTTAGAACAAAGAAAGAACTTCTCCAGGCCCTGGACCCAGTGACCAGGGAGATCTGAGGAATCGGCTTCCCCAGGGGATTCCTCCTCCTTTTACAAATTGTGAATGGAAGCACGGTTTTGATAGAATATGGGAGCTAATGAGCATTAAGCCTAATTACTGTGCCAGATTCACTTTAGAACTTTGATAACAGGCACACACAGAACTCATGGTTGTGATCTGAGTGTGTCTATTTGTGTTCTGTTCTTTTTCTCGGGATGATTTCCTACATACACATATTTCTATGTAGCCCACGGTCCACAGCTTGTCATTTTGAATCGCTACATAGTATTCCGTTGTGTCAATGTGCCAGAATTTGCTCAGCGATTCCCTCTGGCTGGGTTGTTTCCAATTTTCTATATTGTAAGAGAACGGCTATGAATGTCTTTATACAAATGTCTTTTTCTTCCCTAGGATATTTCCTGGGGGTATGGTTCCCCAAATCAGATTTCTAGATCAGAAGGTGTGAACCATTCGATCATGGGTGCACACTGCCCAGCTCTTTCCAGAAGGCCCAGACCATCTGAGTTGCCACCCTATCCTCTCCCCTTCCCCAGAGCACTGACAACAATAGATTTTATCATTTTTTAAAAATTTCTGCTTATTTAATAGGCACATAATCGTACCTTGAAGTTATTTAATTCCCATTTCTTTCCCTGACGGTGAGGCTGGGCACTTTCATGTGAAGATTTATTGTCTGCTTTTCCTTGTGTTTAAACTGTTCATCTTCTCTGACATCTTATCAAGAGGAATCTGGGGGCTGACCTTACATATTTCTATCAAGCCTTTGCATATTTAAACAGTACACTTTTCCTGTTATGTCTACCATGTTTTACCTCTAAGGGAAATGTCCGGATGTGAGGCAAATGCTAGCCCGTCCATGTGGGTTAGGGGTGAGGTGGAGTTGAGATGACTCCTGGACTCTAGAGTCATCTAAAGCCAGTCATATGGTACCCCTTCTCTGGACCCCCATTTTCTTAGTAAAGGAGGGGCTTGGTGGAGAAGACAGCTAGTTGCCCTGGTTCCCTGGGAGCATCCTTTGCTGGGGGCAGGGGAGGAGGGGCACTTCGCCAAGGCTGGGCAGCCACCTGGAGTCACACGGATTTCCTGATCCAGTATTTTTCCCTACTCACATATGGCCATGAAAGAAACAGCAAACTATTGAAATCAGAATCATCAGTACAAATTCTGATGAATGCCCAGTATGGCCTGGTGCTTAAGGGAACAGATCAGGAGCAGATAACCCCAGATAATCAGGATCACATCTCAGTGCCTATGTTTACTGGGTATGCGGCTTTGTAAGCCTTAATGTCTTTGGCTGTAAAGAGATATTTCAGGGGCGTCTGAGTGGCTCAGAACGTTAAGCGTCTGCCTTTGGCTCGGGTCATGATCCCGGAGTTCTGGTATCGAGTCCTGCGTCGGGCTCCCTCCTCTGTGGGGAGCCTGCTTCTCTCTCTCCCTCTGCACCTTCCCCCAGCTCCTGCTCTCTCCCTCTCAAATAAAATAAATAAATAAAAAAAAAAAAAAAAAAAAAAAGGTGTTTCAGGTATGGCTGTATACCCCAAAATTTCGTGGCTAAAATAACTGTTTCTATTCTATCACAAGATTCTGTGGATCAGGAATTCAGGTGGGGCTTGGCTGGGTAATTTTCTTTCATGTGGCCTTAGTCGTGCCACTCAGCGGTACTGAGCTGGTGGCTGGGGTTCCAAGATGGCTTCCCTCGTCTGTCTGGCTCTCCATGCAGTCTCAGGGCCTCTGTACATGGTCTTTTCCACAGGCTGGTGGGACCTCTAACATGGTGGCTCAGGGCTCCAAGAGGAGCTGCAGGACCAGAAGAGGAAGTTCTCAGTGTCCTCAGGCCTGGGCCAGTGTTCCAGTGTCACTTCCGCTATGCTGGTCACACTGTCACAGGGCCCGTGGTGGGAGGAGTGACAAAGAATTGGGGGCCATCTTTAATGTGCCCAAAGTGGAGATAAACATATGTCCTCCTCGGACTGTGGGAATTCAACGAGGTGATGCGTACAGAGACAGATTTACCGTGAAGTTAACTTCAACCACAGGGCTCGTTAATTAGACAGTTTCTTTCTAGTCCCTAGCACCTAACTTTGGATTCATAAATTTTCTTTTCCTTTTCGTAAAGAAGATCCCCGAGTTGTCTAAGAACAGGGCCCTAGAAATCCCAGCTCTGTCCTGAATGCATACAGTGGTACTTATTTAGCACACATCTGGGCCCAGAGGGTGGCAGGCTCACTACAGGGCCCCTCCCTGCCCGGGGCTGGTGCCCAGTGCCTCCTCTGCGTCAGGAGAAGTCTCCTTCTCTCACTCTGTCCTTCCCATTTGTTCAAGATAATTTCTTCTCCTGTGTAAAAAATGAAAGTAAACCACACTGAGAATAATTTCATAATCACAAAACTGCCCTCCTGATTGTTTCCTGTGTCTACCCCCTGACCTCACCACCCACAGGGGAGGTGGGCCTTACCCTGGCAGAGTGCCAAGTCCTTAGCTCGGCCTTTTCAAAATCTCCAAAGGAAATCAGGCTGAAGGGAGGGAAGCCAGCAGGGGGAGGCAGCATTCCCGGTGCCCAGCTTGGTCTGGGAGGCATTGAAATTCCAGGGCCGAAGTCCCAGAGACAAAGATCATAATGAGACAGGAAGGTGGCATAGGAAGGAGCCATTTGCATGACAATAATTGAGCCAAGAATAGAAAGCTAGAGGGATACAAGGGTGAGGCCGGCAGCTGAGCTGGGCTAAACCTCGAAATCAGACTACCCAGTCCGGCTCTGCGGGGGAGGTGGGTGCTGAGTCCCAGGCCAGGCTTTGCCTGGAGGGAGGAGCAGGGGAGAAGGGCGCAACTCCGGGGGATTGTGGGAATGCTGGTCAGGCTGGACTTTGCCCTACTCCTCCTCCTTTAGCCCAGAGCTTACTTTTGCTTGCTTTCTCCTTTGTGTGTGGGCTTTGTAGCTGTAGGGCTAAGCGGGCATCATGGCTGCTCAGGGAGATCTCTGTGATGCCATCGTGATCGGGGCAGGCATCCAAGGCTGCTTCACAGCATACCACCTGGCCAAACACGGGAAGAGGGTCATCCTGCTGGAGCAGGTACTGTGTCCCCTCTGCACTCCCCACTTTAGGGACTGTCCCTCCCCCCTCTTCTAGCGAGAAGTTTCCAGAGCCAGCAGGCTTTGGGGTGAGGCCAAAGGGTCTGACTGTCAAATTTTGTGCAATTTGCAGCTTTGCTGCCTGGTGCGTTTCATGACAATGGAAAGAGAGGTCGACCCTCCCTAAGACCCACACTGGGTTTCCAGGCACCTTTCCTCCTTTTCCTGCCTCCTGGTTCCTGCCCTTGATCAAGAAGTATCCCAGGTCCTATTCTCTTCCTTCCTGCCACTGTCTCTTCTGTGCCAAAATGTTTGACCCAGCCCAGAAAAACAATCAGTTCTGCTTTGGGTTAGCTTAAGTAAAAATAATTTTGCCCAGAGGGAAAAGCTGATTTGTGAGCCTAAGAGGTAGGACTCTTCCCTGGGTGTTCCTGGCCTCGCACCTTGGAACCCAGCAGAGCCATCTGTTTTTTGGGTTTTTTTTTTCCTGCTACCTCTGGTTAATAGCAGCCTTATTGTTTGATACACCAGGAATAAGTAGGTCTTATTTGTCATTATAGAGAAGGTGACCCCATGCAGTCTATTTTACCGTGCTCACTGCATATGTTGGGGGGAAGGGGGCTCTGTTTCTCCAGGGTCCTTCCCAGAGCAGGTCCACGCAGACCAATTTCCAAAGGCTTCTATCCTCCCATCCTGCCTACAACTATCCAGGTGGCTTTTGGTTCATTCTTCTTGGTAATGAACTGGGTTGGTTAGAAACCTTTTTTTTTCTCTTGGTTTTCAGAAAGCCTAAGGGACTCCTGGTCTAACCTTGCAGGAAACTCTCCATGTTTTGCTAAATCCCAAGGCGGTTCCCTTGTCCCGAGTGATCGGAGCCCACAGAGAAAAATCATCAGTTTCCTTGTCCAGAAAATGAAGGGAGTTATGGAAAACAGCCTGGAGCTTCCTCAAAAAGTTAAAAATAGAGCTACCCTACAATCCAGCAATTGCTCTCCTAGGTATTGGCCCAAAGGGTATAAAAATACAGATTTGAAAATGTACATGAGTCTACGGCCATATCACCCTGAACGTGCCCGATCTCATCTGAAAATGTACATGCATCCCCAAGTTTAGAGTAGCATGATCAACAATAGTCAAACTATGGAAAGAGCCCAAGTGTCCATTGACAGATGAATGGATAAAGAAGATGTGGTATATATCTACAATGAAATATTACGCAGCTATCAAAAAAATGGAACTCTTGCCATTTGCAGTGATGGGGATGGAACCAGAGTGTATTATGCTAAGTGAAATAACTTAGTCAGAGAAAGACAAATACCATATGATTTCACTCATATGTGGATTTTTTTTTCATGTGCGGAATTTAAGAAACAAAACTGATGAACATATGGGAAGGGGGGAAAAAAGAGAGGGAAACAAACCATAAGAGACTCTTAACGATAGAGAACAAACTGAGGGTTGACAGAGGGAGGTGGGCAGAGGATGGGCTAGCTGGGAGACGGGATTAAGGAGGGCACTTGTGGTGATGAGCGAGGGGTGTTATAGGCAAGTGATGAATCACTAACTTCTACTCCTGAAACCGATATTACACCATATGTTAACTAACTAGAATTTAAATAAAATTTTGGGAAAAAAAAAAACAAACACGAAGGGGCTAGACTGGAATGATCTCAAAGTTTCTTTCTGGTTATGTTTCTCAGGCACCTGGGTGGCTCAGTCAGTTAAGCGTCTGTCTTCAGCTCACGTCATGATCCCAGGGTCCTGGGATCGAGTCCCGCATCGGGCTCCCTGAGTCTGCTTCTCCCTCTGCGCACCCCCCATTCCTGGGCCCCGTCTCTCATGAATAAATGAAGTCTTTAAAAAACCAATTATGCTTCTCTATGAGACCAAGTGGGGAGGGGTTGCAGCAACATGACCAAAGGCTAACTAACAGAGGGACTTAGGGAAGTGAGTAATGTTACCAAAAGGGAAGCTGAGTTAAGCTACTGAGAACGTCTATGCTGTTGGCCAGATCAGTAACTTGGCCGGAAGGGGAGACTGTATGGAAATATTTAAAGAATAAGCGCTCCTGCCTGACAACACACGAGGAGCTAGCTCCCGAGCGGGGGAAGGGACCGCGTGCAAGGGGTAACAGCTTCGGTTGTCTCTCTTGTTCTCCATTTCCAGTTTTTTCTACCACACTCCCGAGGAAGCTCCCATGGGCAGAGCCGGATAATCCGGAGGGCGTACCCTGAAGACTTTTACACCCAGATGATGGATGAGTGCTACCAGATATGGGCCCAGCTGGAGCGTGAGGCTGGGACCCAGTTACACAGGTTGGCAGGTGGTGGAATTGCTTGTGGGACCCAGGGCCTGGAGGTGCTTTGAGTAGGTGAGGGGGCAGGGCCATGAACACCGGAAGTGCAGTGGAGGGACACAGGGCCTAGGGATGTGCCAGACCCATGGGAGTGTTCTGCTCACTGGCCTGATGGCCCTGTCGATCAGTCCGGCTGGCTCCTGCCACACTCTGAGTTCCGGCAGTGGGTTCCCAGCATGTATCCAAGGCCAGCAGAGGGTGTGTGGGGAAGACAAGACGCTGGGAGCAGATACCCAGAGCTGGGGTTTGCCTCTCCATCTCTGTGGAGTCATGTGAGACTCTTTTAGGGAAGCGGTTGAAATAAAGGAAGAGGCTGCCATCTTCATTCTTTATATTCCTGCTAATATTATAACCGGTCCCCTCCCCTAGAGCGACCCCTATAATCCATTCATTTTCTCCGAATGCCTCTCTCTGTAGGCCTCCTCTTCAGACCCCATTGCTTGCTAGGGATCTCTGCTGTCCCCGTGGCTCTGTCACCCTTAAGATTCCTCTGCTCCCCCCAACCCCCACCCACAACCTCCCCTGACCTTTCAGACACTCATGGGGAAGAAGGCAGACGATCCACGGTCCATGGAGAGCTTTAACCCACCCGCCCCACATCCCTTCCCACCTTCACTGTGGCTCTTAGCCGAACTTTCCACAAAACCACAGCTCTATCCTAGAGGGCGGCAGTTATTTTAATGGCCAGGAACCAAGAGGTTACTGTTCTGTTGCAAAAACACCATTAACTTAAGAACAAAGTGAAATCCATTATGCAAATACAGCTAGGACAGCTAATTACAGATTTATTCCAGAGGCAGCTAATGCACCCAGCACCCAAATAAAGGAGCATGTCTCACTGAAGGGTGGCCCAGCTAAACGACCCCTCTGTCAGCCATCTGTGAATACTGCTGAGTTTTGGGTACTAAAAGAGGTGGTGAGGCCTTGGAGGGCACCTTCTCCCCAGCAGACAAGGAAGTAACTAAGAGATGATGTTAGGAGAGTCTCTGGAATCTTTCAGAGGGGACATGATTCTGGAGAACGGGCTTGAACTTGACTTTGTGCTCTACCTCTTACTGGCTGCGTGACATTGGAAAAGTTTGTGTACTTCTCTGTGCCTCATTTTTATTTCACAAGGCTTTGTGGAGGATTAAATGAGACTTTTTCTTTAAGAGAAGGAGGGGGGAGGGGCAAAGGGTGAGGAAGAGAGAGAATATTAAGCAGGCTCCAGGCCCAGACCAGCCCTCGTGGGGCTTGATGTCACAACCCTGAGATCACAACCAGAGCTGAAATCAAGAGTCAGAGGCTTAACCAACTGAGCCACCCAGGTGCCCCTTAAACAAGACTCTCATGAAGTACTTGGCATAGAGCCTAGCCCCTTTCGATAAATGGCAGCTCGTTCTACCTATTTTGCACCAGCTGTATCCTATCTCCATCCCACAGGGAGGAAGAAGGGCAAGGGGAGACAGGTGGGATGCAGCAACTATGGACATCAAGGAGAATGGCGGCTGGAACGAGGGAAAGGAATGCTTGGGTAGGAGATTCTCATCATCTCACCATCCTCCTCTTGGTAGGAGGACAGGAATTTGGAAGGGCTATGAGACCCGGCGGACCTGGCTCTACATGTCAGCTCTGACACATTTAGGTGTGTGGTTTGGAGCAAGCTGTTTAACCTCTGTGAGACTCAGCGTTCTCACCTGTAAAGGAGGGGTGCGGATTTCCTGGGGCTATGGTAAGGATGAGTCTGTGAAGGGCTTCGAGTGGTACTGACCAGTCCTTCGTCATCACCATCACCGCCATCATCCTGTACTTAGCGCTCGTGATAAGAAACTAAGGCCGTTTTAAAAGTGCTCAATACGGGGGGCGCCTGGGTGGCTCAGTGGGTTAAAGCCTCTGCCTTCGGCTCAGGTCATGATCTCAGGGTCCTGGGATCGAGCCCTGCATCAGGCTCTCTGCTCAGCGGGGAGTCTGCTTCCCCCTCTCTCTCTGCCTGCCCCTATGCCTACTTATGATCTCTGTCTGTCAAATAAATAAATAAAATCTTAAAAAAAAATACTCAATACATGTTAACTCACTTAATTCTCCCCATAACCTATGAAAGGGTTGCTACCGAGCCCTGAGGGTCTTAACCTGTTAGTGCAAATCGCAAGCCCTATTCTTAGTCTAGAATAGGGCTTGGCGGACTTTTTCCAGAATGACCACATAGTATTTTAGACTTTGCAGGCCGTATGGTCTCTGTTGTAATTGTTCAACTCTGCCAATTACCCAGTGCTGCCATGGTAGTGGGCAAGCAGCCCCAGATGATGCATAAATAAATGAGCATAGGTGTGTGCAAATAAAAGTTTATTCACGGATGCTGAAATTTCATTCACTTTTCATGTCGCAAAATACTCTTTTAAAATCAACCATTAAAAAATATAAAAATCATCTTGGCTTGTATGACAAACAAGAATAGGTGGGAGACCTGATCTGGTTCCTGGGTCATAGTCTGCTGGCTGGTTTAGAAGATACTGCAGACTGGTGACCTTGTCCATCCCCTCTGTTCAAACAAATTGATGTCTAAATCATCCCGGGGTCGAAAGACTGCTAATATATATTTAAAGCCAGGAACATATCGTAGACCCTCTGGAAAGACCATTCTGATGCCTTACCTTCCCAGTTATGAAAAATGAAGAGTAAAGTGAATGCACTTTGGAAAATCTGTCAAGCTCAACAGGGTGCTAGGCGTTGCCATTATTATTATTACCATAATCATTATCAAGTCCTTTCTCGTGGCTAATCAGATTTACACGGGCACACTCATTTCTTTGGTTCTTTGACTCAGGAACACAGAATGGATACTTCCCATTTCAGTTCTTTTAGCTTTTGTTCTTGATTCTAACTTTCTAAATGATTCATCATCTTCGTGGTTCTTATTCTCCTAGGTGCTGCTGGGAGAACCAGCACAACATCATAATCTAACTGATAGATAGGAGTGTATTTTCTTAAGGCTATTTGATGGTGATAACAAACAAACAAACAAACAAACATCTTCGGGAGTTGGTCGCTAAGGCAGTTGTCCGATTCTTTATATTCTGTTTGACTCTTTCCTTGGCAGTGGCATACTCAACCTGGGTGGGCTCAGGATATTTGCATCGATGCCGGGTACAGACGGATCCGTGTGTCAGATCACAAGGTCTGAGTCTTTTGTGATGTGCACAGCCGGGACCCTGATACCACCAGCAAATCCCAGCTCTGGGGCCCATCTCTGCTTGCCCCGCCGGCTCCCTTTGAGTCCTAGTATCTAGCTCCTGACCCAGGCTGCCCCTGCTTAGCTGACAATATCAGACAAGATCACAGCCGTAGGCAATACAGCTGCTGGCAGAACCTGGCGGGCCCCCTCCGCAGCTGCTGCTTCCTGTGTCTGTGAAGTGTCAGGCTTGTCAGCCGCGTCCCCTCCCCAGAGCAGTCTTTGTTAACCAATTCCACCTCGGCCCACTGAGCAGAAGATGAAAGCCAAGAGCTCCTCCAAAACCAACAAAGACAGCAGCCATTACTGAGTCTCTTCCCCAAGGTGACTCTGGGAGGCTGCTTGACTTGCATTTTTTAACCCCCGGAGGGGGAAATGGGAGCCCGGGATGGGAGGTGGCAGATGCATGGAGAGCTCTGTGGCCCTCCCAGTGGCTCCCTTCTCCAGGAGCCTCTGGTCCTGCTGTAGTAACAGATGGAAACCCCTGATCACCAGCTCCTTACATCAAGTCCGAGGCTTTAGTCGGCTAAAGGAGTCAACAAGGCCCTTGGGAGCATTCTTCGATTACCTTCGATTACCTGGATCCAGCTAGGGCCGGGGGAAGGCACAGCTCATACCTCATTCTCTGTGCTCAGCTGACGCTGGGAGCTGCGCTCTTTCCAGGGTCCCTGACAACCCAGTCTTTCTTAAAGGAGCTTTCTTTCTGGGCCAGCCCTGACCAGGCATTTCCTGGACCTTTCCTCTTCTTCTTCTTCTTTTTTTTTTTTTTTTTTTTTTTATTTTGCGATGGCCTTGTCTCTTCTCATTCCTCTCCTCCCTAAACTTTTGTAGCCTAAGTCTGAGTCGAAAAAGAGAGGAGGGAGGCCCAGAGCACAGGGGTGAGAAATTGGTGCAGAATGAGCGGTCTGTTTATTGGGATCTAGGAAAAGCCATTAAGAAAATAAGCACTTAAATGATTTTCAATCTGCCCATGGAAGTCATCTATCTTCATACTGGGGAGAAAAGGCCCATTCTCTGATCCCGGTTTTGACTGACTGATTTCCAATTCTCGAAGCATTTCCCACAGGAGCCTCTCACCTATCTCCCATAATGACAGGCCTTTGCATTCGCAGGCAGTGTTTTACATTTATTTCCGATTTGCTCATAATGGTCAAAAATCTCTCTCCAATCCGAGGCATTTCTCCAGCAGTGCACGGTTTCCCTCAGGCCAAATAGCTCAGCTGTGATCCACGGAAAATGAGAATTTCCCAAACGCATCTTCGGACTAGGGGAGGGTCCAGCATCACAAATTCAGATGGAAAATTTCCCACTGTTAGATCAATATCTGGGCTAAGAAATAAATGCCACAGGGGCAGAGAGCTGGAGCAAAATGATTACAGTCGGTACAATTACATTCACCAGCAGAATCAGCTCACTGATTACTCCTGGGGATGGGAGCTCCTGCTTCATACACCATGGGACGGCTTAGGGATTAGAACATCACTCAGCATTTCAGAATTCGACAGACTGGCCTGTTGTCTTGGCTTGAGTTTGTTTTCCCCATACAGCACCTTCCTGTAAGAGGAGTTCGGACTTCAAGGAAAGAAGGAAGAAAGGGAGGGAGGGAGAGAGGAAGGGAGGAAGGGTGGAAGGGAAGGAGCTAAATTGTAGGGTACATGGGAGACCATGGTGGGTATACTGCAGGCGGGGGTTGGGATAGGCTGTTCTGAGATTCCTGGACCAGGGATCTGACAGGGTAACTGCTAAGGTGAGGGTTAAGCCCATCTTCCCCAGAATCCCATACAGCCCCAACCGCATCCAGTAAAAAGGGCTCAGGGTCATACACTTGCATGACTTCTTAATGATCCCCTTCACCTGACCGAGGAGCGTCTTAGGCACGTTTTCATTACCTGAGAACCAATCTGAAGTCCTTTTGGGGGCTATGGGGAAAGGCCCCTGCTGGCTAGTGGGGATTCAACAGCATCTTCCTTCTGCAAAGCTTTGAAGAGGCAGAGGCGCTCAATTCTTTTTGCTGGTGCTCAATGCCGGGTAGGCGGGGGCCATGGCGAATGGATTGGGCACGCTGCGCGGCTCTGTGTACTGACACCGGCCCCAGGGCCCACTGTGTTCCTACCCCCTCCCAATCTTCTCTTTAATCCCCCCAACCAGATAATGTGGGATTTGGAAGCATGTAATATCCATGAGACTCCATTATAGGCTATTACGAGCTTTATACACAGTACCTGGGGGATATACCAGGCCGATGCTGGTCACCTCAGCTGCTGAAAGGGAGAGGGACTGCGGCAATGGTCCCAAGGGCCGAAGTGACCCTTCCATTGTTCAGATCCGTTCCCACCGAAAGTTTAGATCGGCTCTGGTCTCTCGCTACAGAGAGATGGGAAATATTAAAAAGAAACAGAGTTCACTCTCCTAGAGAGTAAGAAGCAGAAAGGGAAGTAGAGGGAGGAACAAAACCATAGAATCACTGGGATCGAGCCCTCTGCTGGAATCCTCAGAGACCTCCTGGTGTTTCTGCACCAGGGCGCTGTCCACGTTTCGGTGGGATCTCACCGAACTTTGCAGGGTCAGCCCACTCAATGTGAGGAGCCACCCAGGCATTGTGGCAACTAAAAAAATGGCCCATGCCTGGTCCCTGTGTCCCAGGGTCGGGGCGGGAGCACTGACAGGCCAGCATTACAGAGCATGCATTACAGAGGAATCTGGGGCCTGGAGCAGTACGCCACCCAAACATCAGGAGGCGTCTGCCCAGACAGGACCCAGAGCTCTGTCTCCCAGTTTAGGATCCTTTCCAGGAAACAGACAGCCTCAGAGGGGGACCTGAGAGATGCGCAGCAAGGGACAGAACATGATATGAGAGGAAAAGGGCCAAAGGAAAAGAAAGAGCAGGGCGGTGGAGGAGGGGGGAAAGAGGATAAAGAATCAAGATCAGGGGCACCTAGGTGGCTCAGTCGGTTGGGCGTCTGCCTTAGGATAGGGTCATGGTCCCTGGGTCCTGGGATCAAGCTCCCTCTCCCACTTCCCTTCCCGCTTCTCATGTATGTTCTGTCTGTCCCAAATAAATAAAATCTTAAAAAAAAAAAAAAAGAATCGAGATCAGAACAGTGAGTGGGCCAGGGGATGGAGGAAGAGGAAGAAACACTTACCACTTTCTAGCTGCAGCGATAAGAGGATTTCCGATGTCTGCCCTCAAGGGCGGGATGGCTCCTGAGAGGATGGAGGGACAAGCAAACCAATAGTGAGAGCCAGGGGCAGACTTGCGAATGGGCAGGCAGCCAGCGTAGGAATACTGAATGTGACCCTAATGACAGCATTGAGATGACTTTATCAGTTCTTTTTATTTTATAAATATATAAATATATATGCATATGTATATATATTTAAAGATTTTATTTACTTATTTGGCAGAGAGAGGGAAGACAAGCAGGGGAAGTGGGGGAGAGGGAGAAGCAGGCTTCCCGCTGAGCAGGGACCCCAATGCAGGGCTCGATCCCAGGCCGCTGGGATCATGACCTGAGCCGAGGGCAGGCTCCATGCTCCACTGACTGAGCCAGCCAGGTGCCCTGACATTACCAGTTCTTTGCACAGGGTCCCTTGATGGGACCCTTGCTGAAGAATGAGAGCGAATGGCCAGGGCCCTGACTCATACCCTCACCTACATGCCTTTATTTATTTATTTATTTATTTATTTATTTATTACAGGCAGACTGGGCTACTGCTGCTGGGAATGAAGGAGAATTCAGAATTAAAAACCATCCAGGCCACTTTGTCTCGACAGGGGGTGGAACACCAGTGTCTCTCAGCTGAGGAACTAAAGCAATGTTTCCCCAATGTTCGGTTGGCCAGGAGAGAAGTGGGGCTCTTGGACAAGTCTGGAGGGGTTCTCTATGCAGACAGGGCCCTCAGAGCCCTCCAGGTAATACGTACAACGTTTGGGGCAAGGTATGGCCAACGAGGGCCTTCACCCTGCTGGGTTTATTCTGGACCTTTTGGGCAAGGCACTTTATATACGCTGTTAGGCCTTGTCACTATGGGACAGGAGGTCTGGAGTCTGTGTTCTCTGTTCCACTGGAAGTGAGGGACTCTCTTGTTCACCAGGGTGAACCATACAGAGAGCTAACTCATTTGCCCATCCCTGCCGCTGCCCTTTCAGGATGCAATTCAACGTCTCGGAGGCCTAGTGCATGATGGAGAGAAGGTGGAGGAGATAAAACCAGGGCAACCCATCACAGTGAGAAGCACCTCCAGGAGCTACCAAGCCAGAAGCTTGATCATCACAGCGGGTCCTTGGACCAACCGGCTCCTCCGTCCCCTGGGAATTGAGCTGCCCCTCCGGGTAAGAGGTTGCTGGAAGCCCGAGAATTGGTGCCTAACAGAAGATGCCTGGGAGTCCGATGGACTCGAGCTTGAGTCTCGGAACTGCCACTTGCTGGTGGATGAACTTGGGCCGATTAGTTCCCCTCAAGAGCCTCAGTTTTATAACATGTAAAATGGGGATAGGGCTTTTGGAAAATTAAATGATCGAATCAATAGAAAGCCCTCGGGAACTCACTAAATCTGAGGCATTAGTAAGTACTGGAGAGAAAAGTAGGGCTGAGTGCAGTTATGGGAGACTAAGTCTGGGGGAAGAGACAGAGATGTGGAGATCTTTATGTCTCATATTAAAATGGAACAGACCACTGATGTGAGAATTGGATAAAACAGGATAGACAAGTTAAGGGGGGGGGCATCCAGGCTTGTATTCAAGAGCTATAGGACCTCAGAAGAAACTGTTCTCACCGTCTGGACAGTTTCATGGCTTTCCCCCTTCATCTCCCACTTCCTCTTTCTGCTTCAAGACCCTGCGGATCAATGTGTGTTACTGGCGAGAGAAGGTTCCTGGAAGCTACGGTGTGTCCCAGGCCTTTCCTTGCTTCCTGGGCCTGGGCCTCAGCCTCGCTCCCCACCACATCTATGGGATGCCTTCGGGAGAGTACCCAGGGCTGATGAAGGTGAGCAGAAAGGCCCAGGGGGGCTAGTAGGGCCCACCCCCCCGACCCTCAGATTTGGGGCAGCTGCTCTAACTCCCCTTTCAACAGATTCCGGGGATACCCCAGCAGCAGGAGCGAGAACACTTCCCTATTCATTATTTGCAATGCAAGACCCCCCCCCCCCCCCCCAAGCTGTCCGGAGGCCCAACAAAGGGAACCCTTCCTTGGCAAACATGGGGCTGTGGGTGGGGTGGGGGAAGAGTGTAGAAGGAACAGCCAAGGGAACTTCCTGTGGCAACAAATGGCATCTGTCAGGGCTGGGGATGGCTGGGATGATGGCTGGGGGCACTCTGTGCACGAGCCTGCCCCCTGGGCTGGGTGGGTGTTCGGGAAGGCCTGGCCCCTGCCACTGCTCACATTGCTCTGATTGGGAGCTAGGTCTGCTATCACCACGGCAACAATGCAGATCCTGAGGAGCGGGACTGCCCGGAAGCATTCTCAGACACCCAAGACATCCACATTCTGAGCCGCTTTGTTAGAGATCACTTACCTGACCTAGAGCCCAAACCTGCCATTATGGAGCACTGCCTGTATACGGTAAGGGTGTGGGCAGCCCGGACAGGCCCGGCCCCTTCACGGGCCTGGGGAACAGGGGAAGGAGACAGACCCTGCACAGCTCCGGCTTGCTGCTGTCTGACCCCTGACCTGGTAGGTGACTTGAAACAAATGACTTCTTCCCGTGGGTTTGGTTCCCCTCCATATCAGAGAGGGCCCGTGAGAGGTTTTCATATTCCTTTTCATTAGCAGACTAGGCTTATGCCTGGCAGCCCCTCGCGACGTTTCCCAGAAGAGCTCTAAAAGATTTTTTGGCAAGATGTTCTAGTTGAACAGGCCGTAGGGACGAAGAGAAGAGACAGATGTCACCAGGGCCCGAGGCGTCTTGGCTAAAGTTAGTTTACATGCATTCACTGAGCACCTACTGGGTTCATAGCCCTGGATGAGCAGAGAGGCAGATGGACAAATGAGAAAGACTGTCGCCCCCGAGGGGGCGCTGGCATGCAGAACGCATTCCGGTGCCCTGTTCCCGTTCTTTCTGGAAAGCAACCCAGCCTCTTCCCCTCTCCCCGAACCTGCAGTTCTTCCTTCTCCTTCTCTCCTCGAAGGACACCAGTGTGATTGTTTCTTTCTAGAACACCCCCGATGAGCACTTTGTTCTTGATCGCCATCCGAAGTATGACAACATTGTCATTGGTGCTGGATTCTCTGGTGAGCCTGAGTGGGGCAGGAGGTGCCTCAAAGCCCACCTATCTCAGTGCCAGGCAAAATGGCGTCTTCTACGCTCTGGGCTGGCCAAGGCCTAGACTTGAGTGTACAAAGGGGCTGGATGGGCAGACAGAGAAGAAGAGGTACTTCTGGTCGGAGGCAACTTCCAGCTTTGGGATGCGGACCAAGAAGAGAGTTAGCCTAATTTGGGGACAGGGTGGTAGACATCTAGACCGTTGTCCCTGAGGATGCCTGATCTCACCTGCTCTCCTTTCCATAGGACATGGATTCAAGCTCTCTCCTGTTGTGGGGAAGATCCTGTATGAATTAAGCATGAAATTAACACCATCCTATGACTTGACACCTTTTCGAATGAGCCGCTTCCCTGGCCTGCATAAAGCCCACCTTTGACCCCGGGCCAGCTTTGACCTCTGGCTATTAAATGGCAGCCTGTTCCCTTGCCTCTCTTGAGTCCCCTGTCAACAGCGGATGATTGAATCGACCTTTCCCTGGCCAGCTCCCCAGTCCCACTACTTTCTTGCTTCCAGAAGGTCAACCGGATATTCTATCATCACCAAGTAGCAAGGACCTTTGAGACGGATGTCTCAATAAGGAGGATGCCCAGGGACCGGCTCAGGGAACCCAAGCAGTTGTTACAATTGTCTTCGATGAGACGTTTATAAACTTGGGGTGGTTTGACTAAAGCGGCCCAGGGGAGGGTAAATAAGATGATTTGTAGATTGCTACTGCCCTTGGAGTTCCTTTTCTTAAAACTAGAGCCACCCTCCATCACAACCCCAGCCCCACAAATCTGGCTCACCTTGGGTGCGCAATAAATGTTGATTGAAAAAAAGTGTTGAATAAGCAAAGAAATGAAGAACTGCATTGCATTCAAGTCTGCGGGGGGCTTTCTTCTCCATGCGCTTACTTCTTAGAGACTCTTGTTGTCTAAAACAGCGCCAGAGTCCATAACCCCAAGAATTCTTGGGGTCTTTATCCCCTCAGTGCCCTGCACCCTCTTTCCCTGGATCCTTTGTCTGGTTCTCATCCTCTTTCTGGCTCTGTAAAGACGCTTAGCTCCCCAGTCTCTCATTAGGGTGTATTGTCAGGTCCTTATGAAGATGGAGCTGCTATACCAGAAAGGAAGAGAGAGACACACTCGCTTAGAAACCCTGTTCAATGTTTGAATGTTAAATGTGCCATTTTATTATCATTAGGATTGCTCCCACTTAATGAAACGGCATTAGCACCGAGTCGGCTGGCCTCCTTGCACTAATTACTTTGGAAGGGAACAGGCTCATAACGACCCCAGGGTGGGGGGAGGGGTGAGGGGTGGAAACCTGGACTGGGGGCATGTGTGCGGAGACCCCAGTGGGAGCATCTCCGGACCAGGCCGGTTTGACCTGAGAGCTTGCCTGCTTCTGGGAGGAAAATCCCTGTGACCGGTTGGGGCAGAAATGTGAGAAGAAGGCCCTGAGGGGGAGGAGTGGGAAATGGGAGTTGGAGTAAAAATATCCCCGAAGGAAAGACAACATGGAGGGAATTGCCTCATAGGCCTAGGCACACAGATCCGCCCTGATTTCTCCAGAGCATTTTAAAAGCCAGACAGCGTCCCCAGCCCCCTGCCGGGTCTGCATCTTGGGTGCTCTCAGAGGCTCCCAGAACCTCAGCCTCCACATTATGGGACTAATCACATCTGTAAAGTCGGAATAATGCACCACAATGTGGATGAGCCTTGCAGACATGCCACTAAGTGAAATAAGCCAGACACAGAAGGCCAGACCCTGGAGGGTTCCACTGACAGCAGTCAGATGCAGAAGGAAGGGAGGTGGAGCCTGCAGGGGCTGGGGAGAGGGGGGCGCGTGAGACGTTAGTGTTTAATGGAAACAGGGATTCAGTTTGGGAAGATAAAAACGTTCGGCAGATGGATGGTGGTGATGGTTTGGATGATATGGGAAAGAGGTTAGGGTTCCAAACTGACGGCCAAGATAGAATTCTCGAGACGTGTTTGGTGCCGAAAGGTGGTTTTATTAAAGCACGGGGACAGGACCCATGGGCAGAAAGCTGTGCTGGGGTCGTGAGGACTGGCGGATCATATACTTTCAAGTTGGGAGGGGGTTAGGACGGTGTAAGCCTCCCAGGTATTTTGGAAACGAGGTATCCTGGATTTTTTTAAAAAAATATTTTATTTATTTATTTGACAAGTAGGCAGAGAGGCAGGCAGGTGGGGGGGGGGGGAAGCAGGCTCCCCACTGAGCAGAGAGCCTGATGCGGTGCTTGATCCCAGGACCCTGGGATCATGACCTGAGCTGGAGGCAGAGGCTTAACCCACTGAGCCACCCAGGCGCCCCAGTTTCCCGGATCTTGAGCGGTCTAGCTCTTGTTGGGAAAAGGTAATTTATTACTGTTTAGTAAACCCTCAGTCATGAGACCCTTCAGATATATATCGGTGGTTCCTATGCTTGGGGGATGATTGCCAACACGTGTCTTGGGGTGGGGTGGGTAGAGATAAAGGAAGCTTCCAAAGGAATTTTTATATGTTAAAGAAGACTTACAGGATCCTGGAGGGTTGGGCTAAGATTGCCTTTTGCCTTTAGTAAGGTATTAATATCCAGGCAGCTGAGGCCCTAGAGGAATGTCCCTGCGCCTGTTTCGAGGACTTGTAAATGGGCTGTAGATAGTAAGGAAATGTAATAATTTTTCTTCCGCCTTTGTTTCCCACATCAGTTTCACACCATCTTTTAAAAATAATTTTAAAAAAGATTTTATTTATTTATTTGACAGAGAGAGGCACAGAGAGATAGGGAACACAAGCAGGGGGAGTGGGAGAGGGAGAAGCAGACTTCCCGTGGAGCAGGGAGTCTGATGTGGGGCTTCATCCCAAGACGCTGGGATCATGACCTGAGCCGTTAATGACTGAGCCACCCAGGCGCCTCCCAACACCATGTTTTAATCACATTGCAAATGTGGTTTGAGGGTACTTACTACCTAAGGGAGGGTACTTAGGGGTGCCCGGATGGTCGAGTCAGTTAGGCGTCTGACTTGGTTTCGGCTCAGGTTGTGATCTCAGGGATGTGATCTCAGGGTCATGAGATGATCTCTGGTCTGGCTCATGGCCAGCGGGGAGTCTGCTTAAGACTCTCTCTTCCTTGGGTCACCTGGGTGGCTCAGTGGATTCTGCCTTCAGCTCAGGTCATGGTCCCTGGGTCCTGGGATCCAGTCCCACATCAGGTTCTCTGCTCAGCAGGGAGTCTGCTTCCCCCTCCCCCTCTGCCTGCCTCTCTGCCTCCTTGTGATCGCTCTCTCTCTGTGTCAAATAAATAATAAATAAAATCTTAAAAAAAAAAAAAAGACTCTCCCCTGCCCTCTGCACCCCCCCAATAATAAATAAATTTTTAAAAGAGAGAGAGAGTGTACTTAATGCCATGGAACTGTTACACTTAAAAATGATTAAAATGATACATTTCATGTTTTGTATGTTTTACCACCATAAAAAAAATGGGAATAATAATACGGACTAACTTTACAAGAGTGTGTGGGGATTGAATGAGATCATTTATCCCATCCACAAATATTTACTGAAATTCCGCATTGTGCTGGGGACTGTACTAAGCATTGTGGATGTACCTGTGAACAAAATTTTGCTCTTGTGGTGTTCACCCAGTCCAGTGAGACATATAAACAATATGTATGAGTAAATGATATCCTAATGTGGAAGGTGACAAGTGTGTTGGGAAAAAGAGCAGGGCAGGGAAGACAGAGGATGCTGGGGGAGGGTTGCCCTCTGCCACAGTGGTGATGGGGTGATGGGATGATGGTCGTCTTGGGGGGGGGGACACTCAGTGGGGATGGGCATTGGAGCAACCCCTGGAAGAGAGGGAGCACACCATGAGGAGATCGGGATATGTGTAGGAGAATATGGTCAGCTGTAAAGGGAGGTATTGTGTTATTACCAAGAGAGAGAAAAATGGGGTACAGAGATCATCGGAGGAACGTGACATCTTTCAGGCTGGCAAAATTGGAGAGAAAGGGTGTTTGGAACCTCTCCCTCTCACTCAACGGCTTCCTGCCCGTAGTTCCCTCTGCCTCTGCTTCTCCCAGTATGGCCCTCCTCCCCCAGCCAGCTGCAGCTCCCCTTCCAAAATATCCAGTCTTATTCAGCTTGCTGGTGACAGTAAAGGAGGGGACCAATGTCTAGAAGAGGCTGAGAAAGGACAAGTGGGGGATGCTGACACAAGCCCTGCCCAAACTGGTGTGTCCTAGAAACCCGAATGCGGGGGGGCGGGGTGTGTGTGTGTGTGCAGCGGGGGGAGGGGGTTGGGGGTGGGAAGGGGTGTGTGTGTGTGTGTGTGTGTGTGTGTGAGCGATTAGGTCAGGGCGAGGAGTGGAGACAAAAAGGAACTGGAGAAGAAACTGGTAATATGCAGGCCAAGAAGGCAGGTGAGGACCTCCAGGAAGGCTGCCTGTCCCCAAAACCAGAGGAAACTGGTCCAGAATGGCCAAGAGCATTTCTTATTGATACTGGGGTGGGGTCCTAGAGGCAAAGAGGGGATGTAGGGACAGAGGAGAGGAAATGCCACTGAAGAAGGCAGAGGTGGGGGTGGGGAGACAACCAGAGGGTTTTAGAACCACTAAAGCATTTGCTAAAACAGACCCACCAACATTATCTCCCTGCTTCCCTCCTGCCCTCCCCCTTGTGGCCAGGCACCCCCTTTCAGGCAGACCCTACATATCTTCAAGATGGAGGAAAATCACAGCGCATCGGGTGGGCAATGAGAGATCTTGGAAGGGCAGCTAGGGTCTGCACAGGCTGCAGGGGAGAGATAAGGGCAGAGAAGGGAAAGAGGCCAGCATGGTTGCCAACCAGACTAAGGAAAACAGAGGCAGGCTAAAAATAGGTTAGGGGGTGGGGAGGGAAGAAAGCCAGTCCAGAAAAGAAGGGAAAGCAGAAGCAATCGATGCCATTGAGACTCTGACCCAATTCTTCATCTCTCAGCCTCACCAAACTGAAAAGATAGAGAGGGATATGAGGAAAGGGAAAGATTGGCACAGAGGGGTCAGAGTCAGAGGAAAGAATTGGAGTCCTAAGACCTAGGTGGATGAGGAACACAAGTCAGTGATTATGGCTCTGAAAAGAGGGGGTAACGTGTAGGTAGTGTTCGAGTACTTGCGGGAGTCTGGTATCCCGGGACAGGCTTAAGAGGTTAAGGGGTGTGAGTATGACTTGGGAGGAGGAGGTTCAACTGTCTAAAAAGGTAACAGGAAGCAACAAGGATGAGTTAGTCTGGAGACAGTAAGTGAGGGTGACTTGATACTTGACTTTTACTTCCCAGAAAGGTGACTAAAGAGAATTTGCTTATGAGATATTGTCTTTCAATGGTGGGCTTCCAGGGCAACAAGAGGAATCTGGGTTAGACGGCAGGGAATCCCTGCCACTAAGTAGATTAGTGAGACACTAAGACAGGTACCTAAGCATTTTTACAGAACCCTTTCCTTGGAAATCTTTAACAGCAAGAAGCCCCTTCCATCTGGGCATATGGAGACTTTCCTGAAGGCGAGAGCCTCCCCATAAACCTCGGGAAGACTTCTGGCTGGAGAGGAGATCGGGGATTTTTAGGACCCTTGAGATAGGGTCTGAAATGGCTTTCTGGATCCAGGCCAATGGCAGGGCAAATGTAAGCATCTGGGGGTGGCAATGGGGGTGGGGGTGGGGCGAAGGGGAGGCACAAGGTGGGCTGGATCTGTCAAGCACGGAGAAATGCAGAGACCAGGGGCAGGATTCTAATGGGCAGGACCCAGTGGCATTTGCATAACTTTGAATAATGAATAAGCCCAGCTCTGGGGCTCCTAGTCGGCATGCTCATCTGCATCTTTATTAAGCTTTATAAATGATTCAGCTCCCTACCCCTTCCCCCCAGCCCCTGCCCAGCCTGCCCCAAGCATCAGGGTAGTTGATTGCTCATTATTTTAGACTAGATTTGTTTCACCAACATTCAGTGAGGCACGGAGTGGGGGACACAGGAGGGAGGAATGAGTCCAAAAGGCAGGCAGAGTGGAAGGGTAGGGGAAGAACAGAAGCAGTAGCCATGGGAAGGCAGGCAGATGGTTGTGAGCTACGGACCCGGGTGTAATTCTCTAAAAGGCTCCTGGGGCCGACAACTTCCAGAAGGAGCAGTTTCTTAGATGCCCTGAAACGTGCACTGGGTTCAAGTCCCTGCTGCCAAGCCCCTGACATGCCCCTTGCTCAGTTCCATTGTCGTGTCGAATCACATGAGCAGCCAAATGAGTACAGCCCCCAGGGAAGTTCTCACTTTTTCCTGAGGCAGGAATTTTGCTATTTTTCACCCTCCCCCCCAAAAATCTGCTATGCTTGCAAGGTAACAACTGGCACCAGGCACACTAAGGAGACAAAGATAGGCACAGGCATACAAGATATGTGAATTTCTCAGGGAAAAGAAGGCCTGTGCCCACAGAGAGTTCCTGCCCCTCTGAAGGTGAAGGCTGGAGAAGGCGGGCAGCCCTCTAGGCCTCTGGGTAGGCATGGGAGCACCACATGCCCTGGGACCTGCCCCGGGGACCGGCTAGAGGCAGGCTGAGGTATTAAAAGCTGAGGCAAGGAGGAGTTGGTAGGAAATGAGTGGGGGGAAAGGTAGAGCATTTCTCAACCCTGGCTGCACAGTAACACTACTCAGGGAGCAAAGAAATATGATGCTTGGGACCCACTCAATACCAATTAAATTGGAATCCCTGAATAAGAAGGCCCTTAAGCACAGTATTTTTTTTTTTAAAGATTTTATTTATTTATTTGACAGACAGAGATCACAAGTAGGCAGAGAGGCAGGCAGAGAGAGAGGAGGAAGCAGGCTCTCCACTGAGCAGAGGGCCGGTTGTGGGGCTGATCCCAGAACCCTGAAATCATGACCTGAGCCGAAGGCAGAGGCTTTAACCCACTGAGCCACCCAGGCGCCCCAAGCACAGTATTTTTTTAAAAGCTCCTCAGTGTTGTTTGGATCCTAATTTGGACATATTTTTATTTTTTTTAACAATTTTTTTTTAGATTTTTATTTATTTATTTGACAGAAAGAGATCACAAGTAGGCAGAGAGGCAGGCAGAGAGAGAGAGAGAGAGGAGGAAGCAGGCTCAATCCCAGGACCCTGGAATCATGACCTGAGCCGAAGGCAGAAGCTTTAACCCACTGAGCCACCCAGGTACCCCTGGACATACTCTTAAAGTTATACACACACACACACACACACACACACACACACACAATTATTATATATTAAAAGATATATAATTATTAATATATAAAATAAAATCAGAGAAATCTAAACATCGGCTATTTGGTATTAAGAAGTTATTGATAATTTATTTAAGTATGATAAGAGTATTGTGATTACATTTTTTAAAGTCTTTTAAAAAAATTAATTAATTTATTTAAGGAAAGAGAAAGTGTGAGCCAGGGAAGGGGCAGAGGGGGAGAAGGAAAGTCCTCAAGCAGACTCCTCACTGAGCACAGAGCATGACGTGGGGCTCAATCCCAGGACCCTGAGATCACCGCAGGAGCCCAAATCAAGAGTCGGCCGCTCGACCAACTGAGCCACCCAGGCACCCTAGAGTAATTTTCTTTTCTTTGAGGGATAGACACTAAAGTATTTCCTAACAAAGTGATAGCCTACCTGGGATCTACTTGAAAATAACTCAGTGAAGGGAACAGAAAAGTGGGTGGGGGGTAGATGAAGCAAGATTTGCTCAATGTTGATAACTGTTGAAACTGCTTGATAGACAAAGAAGTTCATTATATTATTCTTTTTACTCGTGTACAAAACATAATAAAGGGAGCTCCTTGAGCCTGTTTCCCTCCTTCCCTCCCTCCATCCCTTCCTCCCTTTCTCTTTTAGAGAAAGAATGAGGGAGAGAGAGTCTGAGCAGGGTGGGGGAGGGGGCAGAGGGAGAGAGAGAATCTTAAGAAGGCTCCATGCTCAGTGCAGAGCCCAATATGGGGCTCTATCTCTCCACCCTGAGATCATGATTTGGGCAGAAATCAAGAGTCTGAAGCTTAACGGACTGAGCCATCCAGGCGCCTCGTCCTTGAGTGTTTTCTATATGGACCAGGGTAAGAACCACCCAGCCAGGCATTCAGCAGGAAAGGGGACACCATGACACCTCTGTGAGCACAACCGGACCCTAAATGATAGGTGAGGGTCCTGGCCACAGGCAGAGCTGCAGAAACCACTTGGGGGAAATGGTATCTGGCAGTTAGGGATGAAGTTGGGGATGGGGGGGCGTGCAAGGGCTCTCAGGCTTCTTCTCCAGCCAGCACAGCTTCTGAATTCCCATGCTCTGTGCCCCATGGTGCGGGGGTGGGGAGTGACGGGGTGGAGGTGGGAGTGGGGGCGTAAGCTTGGTTGCTGGACCAAGGGGTGCCACCTGCCCGAGGCACCCGGAGCAAGAAGTCAGCTTCACTCCAATCTCAGTCTCTGCCCTCTCCTGAATGCCTCCACAGGAGCTGGACCCGCATCTCAGAGGGCACCCTCCCTTTCCCAACCGCCGTCACCACTGTTTCCCCGCGCTGTCACTCCTCCGACGGGCTCATCTGCCTCTGCCAGGGAACATTAGCCCAGCTGACTTCATAAAGGAGGTGAGGGGAGGCAACACAAACCCACAGAAGACTGGGCACCCAGGCACCCACCCTCAAGGGCTGCTGGCAGAGCTGTCTGAGCTGCTGAGAGAGTCGCTGTAGCTCGGTCTCATTTGCGTATCACTCCTTTAATGAACAATTCAAATGAATCCCAAATTTTCAGTTCTCTACTATCCGCGACTGGTGGGATGGCTTCCCATTTGTCCCTGACATGGACCGACCATTCGCACGTTCTCCACGTGCTCTTGCGAGATAACTTCCTGCCCAGCGCAAGTGAATGAGGCCCCCCAACCTTACCCCCGTGCCCCTCCCACGCAGAACTCAGCCCCGCCCAAGTCCCCACTCCAACCTCCACCCAGCGGCACCACCGGTTCAGCATCAGGCTCGCTTTAGGGGCGGAGGGGTCGATCTTTCTTCTCTGCTCCATTACCTTTCCCTGATGGCCTCCAGGGGCTGGGGTGGGGGGTGGGGGAGACGTGGAGGGGGTCTATTTAAAAGATTTTTGGAATCTGTGCCCGCGCATCACCCGCTGCCATGAGTTATTTCAGCGCCGATGTTTGTCTCGAGCTGATTATTCCAGCCTGAGAACAGGTGGAGCAGCCTGCGGTGGCTTATTCGTCAGCCAAGGCCATCTGTTCCCAACAAGCTGAGATTTGTAGCTGATTTCTACTGGGGAGCAAGGAGTGGGGGCGGGGAGGGAGAGGACGCTCATGCCCCCCCTTCCCCCGCCCCAGGGGACTAACTCCTCCTGGATCTTCTGCCATGCCCTTTCTAATACCTCTACCTTCTCATTTTCTCAGTGAACTCACTAGTCACTTGACTTTCGGAAAGAGCAAAAATAGTTTTTCCTTCAGGGCCTAAATCTTCTTAGATGGAGTCAGGTCTGAGAAGCACAAATCCATCCGCCGGGCACAATATCCGGCCACTGAACCATGTCCACCCGCAGAGATCTTTAAAAAAAAAAAAAAAAAAAAAAAAAAAAAAGGTATACAACCATGACGCACATATCCTAAGTGACCTTTGGACTCCTGGCTTCTCCTCACCCCACTGCACCCCCTTCACCGACAAGCGGGCACGAGTCTCCTTGCCTAAACCTGTCACCTGCTGCGCTCCAGGCTGCACGGGGAGGGGAACCGTCTAGATGCTCCCCCCCCCTTCCTCTCCCCTAAATACCCTGTTCAGGTTCCACCTTCCAATCTGCTCCTCTTCCAGATTCTACTCTCAGCCCTGCCAAGAGATGCCTGCTGCTTTGAAAACGGCTTTCCCGGAGCAAGGGATCTAAGCGGTTTCTAAGAAGCTTTGCCACATTGGTTCCCCCCACCCCCAACCATCGGGTACTATTTCTATCTGTGAAATGCTGGGAAAGAAGCTACTCTTTAAAATCACACTAATATGACAATTTAGGGCCTTCTTTGGTGTTTGGCACAGACATACATCTGTAGGGACTTAAGAAAAACGATCTGAAAACTTTATAAGTAGAGATACTTCATCTATAACCCACATCCTCAAATAAACCTACTCTAATTTTAAAAAAGATTTTACTTATTTGAGAGAGAGAATGTGCAGGAGCAAGGGGAAGGGGCAGAGGGAGAAACAGTCCCCCTCCTCCTCCACCAGAGAGCCCTCTGTGGGACTCGAACTCAGGCCCCCCAGAATCATGACCCGAGTGGAAGGCAGATGCTCAACCAACCGAGCCACCCAGGCGCCCAACCTATTTCTAATTTTTAAGGCCCCTTCTGGGGTTTATCTATTTATCTGTGTTTTCACGTGTACCTTTGTCATAGGCACATGTCCTCTTAAGAACCCATTCATAGAGTTGTAAGACCACCTCACATTCTAGTTGGTTCTCTAGGCTTATTTTGCCAGTTCCTGGGAGCAGAAGCTCATTTTCTGTTATTCAGTCTTGCCCTGTTGGCTTAGTATGTGGCCTACTGGAAAGAGTAGCTTCCACAGAGGAGCTCTAGGGCTTTCAGAGGCTGGCCGAGAGTTCTGTGCTTTTAGAAACTTCCAGGGCAGTGCCACTCCCTGGGGTAACTCTTCCTTGCTCTAGTACTCCTATGGGGGATGGAAGCAGCCCTCAAGAAAAGGTACTAACCTGCCATTGCCACCTGTCTGTCCCCAGGACTAACTATGAGCCATAAGGCCTATTTTACTGCACACAATTTTGCATTTGCCTGATTACCAGTCATTGATCTGTCTTTCAGAGACATAATGTTTCCAAGGCTATTGACTGCATCTTCTCATACCAGAATGTGTGTGTGTGTTTTTAAACTCCTTTTTTGATTCTCTGCTTTCAAATTCCCTAGCATCCTCTTTTCTCGAAATCCATTTGCTTCTTTTCCTAATCTAGTCAGATCATAGATGTGGCACAAAACATATAAAAATTTATTAAAATGTGGAAACTCTTTGACTCTTAAGCCACCTCAAATAGAATTTGTCTGGATGGTGTTGAACCTTAATATCCTTTTTGAGTTTGTTTTTTTTTTTTTTTTGTAAAACTGTCATTGCTTATTTTTGATATCTAAAGCAAATTCTATCTGCACATTTAAGTATTCCACTGGGAGATTTATGTCACTGACTTCAATTGCAAAGCACACATCCTTTTTGGAATCTCCCTCATGTATATGACCCATCACTGGGGTTTACACTACAAAAGACTCAATTTCTCTGTGAAATTCCTTCTAAACAAATCTAGCATCCTTGTTAACTCCAAAATGACTATTGGTCTGGAAATCCCTCCTCCCAGACCCAATCCCAGAGAACGGTCTGGATTTTTCCGTTATGCTGTAATGAAATTATACTGAGGGAAATATAGCTTAATATATGCATTCCGGGCCATGTGGAGCTGTTACTCATATTGTTGGCACCATATGCACGAAGCACAGAATGTGATAATGTATGGAGGGTGCTCTGAAAATTGTAAGGAGCAACATAAATGTAAGGTTGACATTTCCCCCCAAAATGCCAAGAAGTGTTTCCTTACTTAGGCCAAGCTTTGCTGAATACCAGGCACACAGCGATTAACGATGGGGAACATGACAATGATTCCTGGGACTCTCCGGTCTCCCTTTTTCCCCTGACAAGGCCAGAAGAGCTGGGAGACACCTGGCCCTTTGCTGGAACCAAGCTGTTAGGACACACATCCCCTCTTTGAGCCTCAGGGAGAGGACACTGCATGGTTGTGACAACGGTTAGAAGACATAGTAAATGCTCAGCAAATAGGAACATAATAAGTAGGTGCTCAGCAAAATGGGAATTATTGTTGATTTTGTCATCCTCCTCATCCCTGTTTCACAATGACAGGGGGGAAAGGGCACCCTTCATTCCCAGCTTCTGCCAAGGACCTCCAAGAGCCCTCAAAGAGGCGGGAAAACAGTATGTCGGGTTGGGGTTGCTGAGCGAGGAGACAGGTCCTCATGCAGAGGGAATCCTTGAAGGGCAAGGCCGATGGCCTCGGCCCCAGTCAACTGCTCTAAGAACATTTGGAGGGGGGCAGCGGTTTCCTGGCCTTGGCCTCCGGGAGGTCCTTCTGGCGGGGGCGGGGTCCCGGTCATGCAAATGTGATATGAATATGCTAATACACGGCTCCCAGCGAATGGGAAGGCGCCTTCCCGGACTGGCAGAGCTTGGGGGATGGGACCGAGAGGATGAGAAGAGGATGCGGAGGTGCCTCCGGTCTGCTGGACAGGAACCAATCCCAGACAAACAGACTCCCACCGCTGGGGTGGCAGCCAGAAGCAGCAGCAGGCGAGGACAAATGACCATAGGCTGGTCTGGAATGTGTTGCTATGTAGAAGATGAGGAAGAGTTTCAGCCTCCCTGAGAACCAGCGCAGAGGAAATGAAAGGGGAACAGAAGGATGATGGTTAGATTTAAGGCAGCGCTTTCTCCCAAGGATGACAGTGGGGCTAGAGACAAGGAAGGCGGGCTGTGGATTCAGCCCCCTTCCTCCCACGTGGGAGGCCCTTGGGAACCCGGCTCCCTCTAGTCCCACAGAGCCCAGCGTGGAGGACAGGAATGAATGATTGACTTTGAAAAGTCCCCACCATTCAGGTAGGAGATCCTTTCCCCCCATAGGCCCCCTGGGCTCTTCGTGGAGGATGAGGACAGCAGATGGGCTGGCTCTGGGGCCCAGAGGGGAAAGCAGCAGTCATGGCATCTCTTGCAACACGCTCACTGCCAAATTGATTCAAATTGGCTTGGATATGAACATATGATTAAAGGAGCGGCGCGATTCATTTATCAGGAGAGATTAAAGAGCGGCATCTGCGCAGCCTAGCTGGGGGACAATTAAGGAGCAAATCGCTAAGTGTCTGTGCCACCAGGCATGGGGGCGGGGCATGGGGGGGGCAAATAGGATAATCTGCCAAGGGGACACAGGACAAAAGGAGGTAGTTCAGGAGTCACTGTGGGCCGCTATCATCTCTGGGCATTGGCCAGGTACCACGGGGAGTCTCGCTGGGCTTTGGTCCTCACCTCTCATCCAAGAGTCAGAGCAGTCCTGAGGGTCTGAAATTGGAGAGGAGAAAATGTCGAGGCAACTTTGAGCCTGGTACAGGCATAGATCTGCTGCCTGTTTTGCGAGAACCCTTTATATCTTAGGGACCAGAGTTGGCATGAGTGTACAGAGGAGGTTGGGAGCTTATAGAGCTCTGAAGGCACACCCAAAAGGAAGTTGGGCTTTGATGGCCTCCTGCTCCTGGACTTCTCTGGGGAGTTGGTGCTGAGGGCATGGCCTCCATCCCAGCTTGGAGCCTAGCACCTCAGGCTAGTACACATCTCTAATACACATCTCAGGCCAAGGGGCTTTGCTGCAACTTGAAGTGTTGGTCAAGAGAGGCTGTGTCCGGCTTCTTTAGGCAACCTGTGGAGATCCCTACCACCACCCATCTTTCCCTGCCTCAGGGCCTTTGCTTAAGCTCTTTTTTTCCAGTACACCTGTGGAAGTGCAAGCCTTTCTTCAAGCCCCAGCTCAAAATACCAGCTTTTAGGAGTTTTCCCATCCTCCTCCACCTGAAACTCCTCTCCCAGACTCCCCCCATAATATGTGCAAAGCAACTTCTTTCTCCTTCTGTTAGGTCTCATGTAATTATTTCCACGTGGGTCTGCCCCAATCCATGAGCCCCTAGACGACAAATGCTATGATTTACATCTTTCTACTCACGCAAAGCTTGCGCATACATATTAGTAAGTACCTATTTTGTATGTCTATCTTCTCCACTAGAAAATCTACAAAGGAAGGAAACTCATCGGTCCCCAGTACTTAGAATAGGGCCTAGGTCACAGCAGGCAGTTATGAAATATCTGTTGAGTGAATGAATCAATGAATAATATAAGCTTTCGGACTTGAGCAAAGCCCTCTGCCCCAGACTACTGTTGGCATCAGTATATACTGATGACGGTCTTTCTGGTTAACCAAAGGCCCGAGTCAGTGTGGATCAACAGAGTTGGAATCTTGTCTGTAGACGGGAGGGCTGTGGTCATAGTAGTTCCTGGGAGAAACAGAAAATGCACCCACCTATTTGAAAGCATGAGTAAAAGATGAATATGAAGAGACAACAGGTTAAAAAAAAAAAAAAAAAAAAGGAACTTTAATTACCTTCTCTACTCAACCGGGGGAGGGGGAGCAGTGGAGACAGGAAGACTCTTTCATTCAAGATGGACCCATTTTACACTCCTCTCCCAGTCATTCTGGGGGACTTTCCTCCCTCCTTCTCTTACTTGACCCTTTCTGGGTGGCTGACATCACCAGAGCCTTGGCGTTAGGGCTGTCTCATACCCTTTTCTGCCTTCCTGTACAAACCAGGGGAGCCTGACTGACCAGTCATAAAAGAAACTTCATGTGTGTAGGGATTCCAACTGGTCACATTACAGAAGGTAGAGGAGTAGGAGGAGTCATTTGTTTTCTTGCCCTTTTGCAAGAGGTCTCTTAGCTGTCAGTGAGCAGACCAAGCGTAGATGGAGGCATGAAGGCAGAGACTGAACAGGGCAGAGAAGCCAGAACTCCCAGCCTACTCAAGTTGCCCTGTGGCCAGTGGGGCTGGGGGCCAGAGAGAGTTCTGCCATGTTTGGTCAGAAAGTCTTATTTGGACTGACTAAAAAGTAAACCTAAAACTTTTTTCTAGTAAGGACTTGCATCCCTCAAACAAACAAACAAAAAGTCTCTGTAATTGGTGAGATTTAATAATCAGAGAGACCTCAACATTTCTGAGTGGAGACTAGGAGAGGATGTGGCAAGGATGGCTCACCTGATTACAATTTGCAGGCTCTTAAAATGCGGTGTTTGTCTTCCTGGACCAACCTTCTCATCCTACTAGCTTTGCCTGCCCCAAATGAACTTCCAAATAGCTCTGAGTGGTACTGGTCTGGTGTGGGAGTAGACCAGCGACCCGGGCACTTCCTCCGGTCCCCACCAGAATCCTGACTCTGTTCCCCAGGACTGTTGACCCAGGACTTTACCTGAGCCTGAAGGAACAGGCAGGAAAATTGGCAGAGCCAGGAGGAAAAGGACATTTATTTCCATATATCAGGTAAACAGGGAAGAGAGAGCACAGCCCAATGAGTACAAACCAATTGCAGGAGAGGGGGGTGGGGGGGACAGCGGATGGGAGGGGCACCAGGCACTGCCCTCAGGCCCCCAAGTCTGGTGGCATTGGCGGGATGACCTTTAGGGTGGGGGCTGGGACTGTTGGACCACATGTGGTCATGTCTAGGGTAAGTGTGTGGGGACAGGACAACTGGAGGAAGAAAAATGACTCTGGCTCAGGACACGGGTGGAGGCTTGTGTCTAATACACGTCACTACTGACCCAAACCCCCATCTTCAGTTTTTCTGATCACGAGCCCTCCACCCGTGGCCATCCCTCTCCAGCTGGGCCTATGGTCCAGACAACTATGACAGAGTGGCAGGGAAGCAGCGCTTGCATAGGCCCTGACCTGGTGTGGGTGGAATGGGTTTAGTCTTAAATAGGTCATTGCACTTAACACACTGATGAGACAGAGGGGGTGGGGCCTGAAAGTGCCGTATGGTACTGAGGCACCCCTCTCCGTGCAGGCTGGCTCAACCCATACCTAGAAGCACCTGAGAGCCCCTCCCCAGGCTCCAGCTCCGTTCACCGGTCTCTCCAGCTTCGGAGAGGAAGGACCCCTCTCGGAGAAGCGAAGATGGAGATGAGATTCCCCTAGTCACTCCCGCAAACTCCAGCTGCCATCACGGCCCCCTCCCACTCTCAGGGATGCAGCTGTGATGGAGAGGTTGGGTATTTAAATTAAAAGTAAAAAGACAGCAGGCACTGAGAAGAGAAAGCCCTCACCCCAAGCCAGGGGCTGTGGGGAGGGAGGACAGTAGGGAGGAATGGCTGTTCCTGCCCCGGACTCCTCCCCGTGGACCCAGCAACCTAGAGTGTCCCAGCAGGCAATGTGTCCACCGTCCCTGAGCAGGGGGCTGAGATGGAGGTCAGCTTGCTGGCTCCATGCAGTGCCAAAGCCACCTGCCACTGCCCACAGTGTGTGGCATTTTGGAGGCAGAAGGAGCAAAAAGTTCTCTTTTCAGGAACTCCTCTCTGCCCTGCCCACCCCCCCACCTCTTCCATGTGGAGATGTCAGACTCCCGCAGCGTGGAAAGCCCCCCAGACCTGGGGGGGCGGGTGCTTCCCATGTGGACCAGCAGTCTGGTGGGGGAGACCTGTGCCCTGCCACTTCCTGGGAGAGGCGCCGTGGCAGCAGAGGCCCGGGGGGTACGAGAGGTACAGACCACTCCCCTGGGCTATGCGTTGGTCTCTGTCGGTCTGGCCTCTGTGTCGCTGTCACTCAGATAGTTATGGGAATATCGTGGCCTGGAGGTGCTGTCCAAAGGGTCGTGCTCATCATCTGACCGGTCAGGGGCAAGGGACTTCCAGTAGCTGGTAGGGCTGCGGGGAGAGAGGAGCAAGGTCATGGGGGAACGATGCCCTTAAACCTTCAGCACCAAAGCCTTTGGGTCTGGGGAGGCTCCCACAACCCCGTCACAGCATTCCTCAAAAGCCACAAATTGAGAGGTGACTCCAATCCCTCACTTCCCCGGAAGATACGCAGAGTAGTGGGAGAAAGGAGAGCATTGTCTTGATTCCGAAAACCTCTGAAATTCCCTGGAAAGCAATACCGTAGACCTGTGGGTCTCAACCTGAGAATCGGCAACAGACTCCTGTGTCCTTCCCCCCAAGAAATTTTGATTTGTTAGCTTTTGGGGAACTGAGGAATTCTGCATTTTCAATTCTTCCCCCAGAAGACTCTGATGCTGGTGGACCACACTGATTTGGAGACTGGGGGTCAGTAACCTCACTCCTAACCAGGATTCCTTCTGAGAAGGAGGGTCTTTCCCCACTGGATACTCCCAGACCTTAATCCTTTCTCTTCATTGTTTTCCTAAGGCCTGTGAGCATTTCTGCCTTTGACCATGGCATCATCTACTCACCGCAAGGGAAGGAGGCTCAGGATGTAGGGACTGGCTAGAATTCTGCTTCAGGGTGGCATAGTCGTCCCTTTCTTGGTACCATAACCCAATCCTACAAAGTTTTCATCAGGCCTCCAGCTTCCTCTCACCAGGATGGGAAGGATAATTGTCCCCTGGATGGGACATGCTCATGGCATTGAGCAAGGACAGAAACCTCTTGCTCCAGTTATCTTTTTCCATTCTTTCAAAGCCTTAGAGCCGCCTGCCCTTGCCCCTCCCACCTCTGCTGCCTTCACTGGTTCAAGTGCACTGTAATTTCAACACTGAACAAAATGCAGCCCAGACTGTGTCCCCTCTCCCCCCGACCCCCTCCCCAGGGCCCTGCACCCAGAGTCCCTGCCCAGTGTGCTTCCAGGGACATAGCTCTGCCTCCCTCTCTGATTCCAGAGAGCTTTCCCTAGGAAAAACAGGAATTCCGTGATCCCTCTGCCCCCAACTCTGCTTTAAGAATCTGATGGGGGGGGGGGGGGGGGGGGGGGAACGCCTGGGTGGCTCAGGTGGTTAAGTGGCTGCCTTCGGCTCAGGTCATGATCCCAGCGTCCTGGGATCGAGTCCCACATCGGGCTCCTTGCTTGGCCGGGAGCCTGCTTCTCCCTCTGTCTCTGCCTGCCACTCTGCCTGTGCTCGGGCTCGCTCTCCCTCTCTCTCTGACAAATAAATAAATTTAAAAAAAAAAAATAATCTGATGGGGGACCTTGTTTGCTGGCCCCTTTGAAGTTCTTCCATCCCCAAACCGAAAGAGGAGGAAACAGGGTTCTGCAAGAAAGACCCACATTCTTCGCTTTTCCAACTGTGTTGGGAGGAAAGGGTTTGGCTATGGAGTACTTCCTGTGTGTGACACTGTCCCGGGCACTCTGGACACCCATCTTACTCTTCACGATAACCCTATGAAGTGACACCAAGAAGCTGGTTCAAAGAGGGGAAGGTTCTGGCTCAAGGTCACATAGCCAGTTTGGAAATTTGAACTTGGACTCTTAGACCTCAAAGCCTTTGCTGACTCCACCCTGCTGCTAGATGGGGTGACCTGAAGAGAAAACACAACCAAACCTGAATGTTCCCTGCTGACCTGGGTGAGAGCCCAGGGGGTATGTAAAGATAGGCCTCTCTCTCTCTCTCTCTCCCCGGGGAGAAGGAAGAGCCTGATAGAATACATGTTCAATTATGCAGAATGGTTCAGGAATGGGGCAGTCTGGTTAATAGTTATCATATTTCTCATGAATGTATTACCATTTTTAAAGGAATCAGAATAGCACAAAACACATTTCATACAAACTAGACTGAACGTAAATGAGTCTTACTTTGATGGGCCAAAGGCACTTAAGGACTCTAGGGTGTCTCAGGGACAAAATTATAAAGCTCAATGATGACTGTGCAACATAGAAAAAATTGGGGTTATTTTAGCTTTTGGGTTGTTTGAATTCTAAATTAGTGGGAGCCTGGTTTTATTTTCAATTTTTGGACAGAATTTCTGGGCACCCAAGTGCGAAGTTCTGCTGTTGGGCAAAGGACTTTGTGGAAAAACAGTAGGGTTATTTTGTGGGCAGGGGGGAGACAGGGGGCTAGGCAGATGCCAGGACTGCGACCCAGATGCCGACGGGGCATTGCTGGGTAGGGCCAATCTGAGCTCTTTTCCATTCCTGCACCTCTCCTGAGTTGGGCTGAGGCCCCCACTCCCACGTTCCTGTGATTGCCAAGCAGACAGATGCCTGGATCAATGACAGCCAGGTTCTGACACGGCTCCATCCGAGTGCTGGGCAAGCGGCAGAGGTAGCCGGAGAGGGGAGCCAATGCCATGCTCCTCTGCCCTGCTCCACACCTAGGTAGCCTGGTGTGCTACGAGCCAGGCTCCTTTGTGGCCTCTGGAGCCACAGCTGTAGAGTCAACAGCCAGTGCCTTGCCCCCTCCCCAGGGCAAGAGTCAGGGCTGGCAATGTGAACATTTTAACCAAATTGTTCAAAAAGCTTTCCTCCCCACAAGCCAGTGTCTCCTGCACAATGCTGTCACAAACAATTTGGTGTATGAGCTAATTTCTGCTGGGTGAGCCCAGGGTGGCAGCCCCCTCCCCTTGCCTTTGCTATGGATGAGCTCGCCTTCGGAGTTCTCGCTGGTCCCCGTCGCCAGATGGGAAGCTAAGCCACTGCTCTGCTCCTGGCCCCCATGCTTGGCAGTTTAACTACCCAAAGCCAGCTCACACTGAGCCCAGGCAGGCCCTCCCTTCCCCGGCTCTTTTCTGGCTGTCTCGGTATTGGCCGGCTAGCTTCTGGCTTGGGGCCCATTCTCCCCACTGTGAGTCCAATCCTCTTGGGTGGTGGTGTGTAGGGTTTCGGGACTATTCCTGCTTTCCTGGTAGACAAGAGGAACTGTGTACGTGGCTGTGGCAAGAAACAGGCTTTTTTGTTGTTGTTGTTCTTGCTGGTCATAGGATCAAGGGTGATGTTAGGCTGAGAGCATTGGGTCTGATGCTGGGTGGCGTGCGATGGCCCAGCTAGGCCTGCGCCTCTCTCCTTCTTCAGGCGGGGTGCGGTAGCCAGAAGGGCCTGGCCTACCAACTGACTTCCTGTGCTGGGGGAGGAGGGCACTCGGCAGGGCTGCCAAGGGGAAGGGTGAGGCAGTAGACTCGATATTGTGACTCCCTGTCGTTTCTGACAATAGCTCCCTAGTGCAAGCCAGATGTTCCCTGCTCTTCCCAGAGCACCCTGCAATCATCAGCCACATGGGGGAAGCGACAGAGCCCGTGCTGAGCCCAGGGGCTTGGTTTCAGAGCAGCTCAGGGTCTGAGGAGTCTGAGAGGGCCATGAGCCTGGTCTGGGTTTAAATTCTACCCTCTCTGCACCATCCCCCAATCCCATCCCATCACCCATCTCCAAATCGCTGCAGGTAACATTCACTCCTACCTGTCCATTTCTTAAAATGTAACTAATCCCTTTGGAGAGAATTCTGCCCAATCAGTGTACCTGCCTGGGTACCCATGGCACGAGAGGCCCACAGGCATGCGACAGGTGTGTTAGTTCATGCAGTGGCCATGCTCCAGGGGGCGGCACTCTGGGGTCACATCTCCTGGGAAGCAGCAAGCTTGCCCTGGGAGGTACCATGCTGAAAACAGCTTCACATAACCAGGGTGATCCAAATGTCACCACCCACCAGGGAAACTAGCAACAATGGGATTCCAGTGAGTCAGTCTTTGCGCCTTTCTTCTGAGACGAGGGTGTGGGCATAAAGGGCCTAACTGCTAGATCTCCCTTCCCACAGAGAGAAGGCTGGGAGAGGCAGGAGAGCCAGGAGGGGTCTGTCAGTCAGCAGCTGCTAATTTCTATTCATTATTACTTTTTAAGATGCGCTGAGACGAGGTGCCGCCTATGTGTGGGCTTCAGGTGGGAGGGTTGGGGAGGGAGTCAGGCACCTCAGGGTGTGATATAGGGTGTGGTACTGTGGGGGCTGTGGCCCTGGGGAGCCTTGCACTCTGAGGCTTGAGATGTGTGCCAGGGAGGGAGGTGGCTTTGCAGGCAGGGCAGGGGAAAGCCGAGCCAGAAGGCCTCAAAATAGATGACGGCCACTAGCACACCAACTCACACCCGGGAGGGAAGCGAGAGCCCTTTCCCAAGACCATCCTGTTGGGGCATCAGTGCTGCCAGACACGCGCGCAGCAAAGCTGTCATCCCTGTGCTCTGCCCTGGGCCGTGTGGAGGAGCGGTCAAGGGCAAGTTGAATAGCCTCCATTCAGATCCCAGCAACATCACTTCCCAGCTGTGTGACCTGTGACCATGGCAAGTGACTTCACTTCCTCGAGCCTCGGTTTTCTCTCCTGTAAAGTGGGGCTCATCCGGCCTTAGTTATGGAGTTAGCACGAGGATTAGGTGCACACAGTGTGGTGAGTATCTAGGGGGGGCCCTGGCCCTCAGCAGGTACTTAATAAGTGTGAGTGACCGTCCTCCGCAGGATCAGTCTGGGTGGGGGGCATGGGGCTCAGGATGACTAACCGGCCCTACTCTCCAAGGTGGGAGCCAGAAGGCTCCCTGAGGCCAGGCGTGCCTGATGGGAGCAAAGCAGAGGCCTCCGTGGGGGCGGGTGAGGTGGGGGCATGTTAGTTCACACCGGCACACTCCATGCCCCACGCCAGCTGCCACCTACTGCCGCGCTAGTCGCTCTCGGGCCGGTACAGGTACCGCATCATCAGGCTGTCCACCTCCTTCTTGCGCTTCTTCTCCTCCTTCCGAGACTGCCGGGACTGCCGGCCTGCGGCCTCCTCGTCTTCGGCAGTGGGGCCCTTCTTCACGCTCGAGCGGCTGTGGCCTGACACCGTAGAGCCACTGGAGCTGGACGAGGACTCCGACTCGGTCTCCGTTCTCTTTCTCCTCGATCTGGATTTCTTCTTGCCCTTGCGTGAGCGCCCCTTCTTCCGCCGCCTGGGCTCCGAGGAGTCCTCGGAGCTAGAGCTGGAGCTGGAGCGGGAGCTGCTGCGTCTCCGGCTCCGGCCCTTGCGGCTGCTGCGGGAGCGGGAGACGTCGGCAGCAGAGGCCGAGCGGCGGATGCCGGCCGCCCGCGCTGGGAGGTCCAGCTGGGCGCTGCGGACACTTTGGATGCTCTTCCGGTCATCCTCCTCCGAGTCGGGCTCCAGGCTGCTCCTCTGGAACGGGCCGGGTTTGAAGCTTAAGACCTCGTTGATGGCGGCCTCCAGATCGGGGTCCAGGTAGGAGTGCCGGCTGACGGGGCGGATGCTAGCGCCAAGGGGCTCATCTGTGGCTGAGGCCGAGACATGTGGCCGTGGTGGCACCGAAAGACTGCGGGCCAGCGACGGATGGCTGTACTGGGAGTGGGCCTCACTCAAGGCCACACTGGCTCTGTCGTCCCACGCGTCCAGGCAGCTCTGGCCCAGGGACAGGTGGGAATCAGGGCTGTCCCGGCCCTGGCCCAAGGCGCGGCTCAAGGAAGGACTGAGGGTCCTGGACAGGGTGTCCAGCTGGGAGGCGCTGCGCCGAGAGATGGGGGAGCCCGAGAGCGAGAAGCTCATGGATGAGCGGGCCCCGTCCTCACCAGAGCCACGCCGTGTGGCCGAGGAGGCCCGGCTGGTGGGAGCAGAGACTGTGGAGGCCCGGTCGAAGTCTGAGCCCCACCGCTTCTCCAGCCCCCGGCTCGGGCGGCTCAGGGCCTCAGAGACCATGGAGCCGCACTTGTCTGGCTCCTCCCTGGGGCCCATGCGGGTCTTCCTGGGTGGCCTCTCCGGGGAGGCCGCCCGCTCGCTCAGGGTGGTGAAGAGTGAGTCCTCATCCCCGGTGCCCCCGATGGAGTCCTTCAGGGTGAGCCGCTTCCGGTAGCTCAGGGAGCTCAGGGAGCTCAGTGCCGAGGCCGGCCTCTCCTCCATCCCCTTGCCCTCTTTGCCAGAAGTGTTGAGGGCCGTTCTAGGGGAGGGAGGTGAAGCCAGGAAGAGAGAACCAGCAGTGGATTAGAAGCAGCACAGACGGAATAAGAGAGGGAAAGAGAGAAAGAGAGAGAGGGAGAGAAGCCTGCATGAAACCCAGAGAATAAAGACACAGGGGGAGGGAGGAGACAGGAGGCAAAGGGAGCCACCAGCAGCACCCCAGCAAAGTGGCAGTGAGAGCATTGGAGGAAATGAAGCAAAATAATTTGCGTCAGTGAAAATAGCTTCATGGAGAATGTCATGTAAATTAGACCATTGTTCTATTTCATCACTTTTCCCCCTCTAAAACGTTTAGTTCAATTTATTTCATTGTCAACTACCTGGAGCCTGTGCCGCGCAGTGGTGAACGGCAGTGGGGCGGGGAAGGCGGCATTATCTGCCATAACGAAATGTTGTTTGGCTGAATAAATTAAACCAATTAGAGGGGGCCGCTGGGTGCTGGCGGTGAGGGGCTGGACCTGGGAAGGGGCCTCAGGGGAGTCAGAGGAGGGGGGCGGGATTACTTGTCAACCCAGCCTGCCTGCTGACTCTGGGAGGGGAGTGGGGATCAGGATGGCTCTGAGCTGGGGAGAAACTGCGGGGCAGGGGAGCCAGCAGGAGGCACTGGCGCAGGGGACAGAGGATTACCCTTCCTGCTGCCATGCTGGCCGGGAAGTGAGGGATGGGGACTGGGGAGCTGGATTCCAGGGGGAGCTGTCTGCCATCAGAGGACTGACTTGGCTGGACAGGAGGGGAAGGAGTTCCTTCAGTGGACAGGTATGAGCAGGAAGCACACACCCCACAAGGTGGGGTGGGGAGGGGACATGGTGAAAAGATCAGAGGAAGGAGAGACAGGAAGAGAAATGTGGCTGTGATAAGCAAGTCAGGGGAACCGGTGCCTTTTCTGCTGCTAGTCCTGTTAAGATTTCAGAGATCCAGAGCTGGCCTGCGACAGTCCTGTTAAGGGTCATGGGGTCCAGACACTCCTTATGCCCCATTCCCGTCTTGATTCTGGGGCCCAAACCTTCTGGTGGTTCAACCACTATTTGTTGAATGAATAAATGGGGATGAAGTCAAACCTACAGCAAACCAAAGGCCCGAGCCTGGTAGGAAACCGTTACCTAGGAAAAACAAGAGTGCACAGACCCCGAGCCTCCTGTGCTCATTCCACATGCTGGGGGCATGCCCAGGCCCCGTGCACATGTGCCAGGCAAGAGAGGCCAGTAGCAGAGACCTGACCCCTCCGGGACCGAGGCACTGCTCCTTTATCCTTGGTTTATGAGGTGGCTTTTCCCTCCCAGATCAAGGCCATGTACTCACCTGGAACTCTTCAAGCTGCCATCATCAGAAGCTGCCTTGGAAGGCCCCTTGTTTTTCGACAACCACGACTTGACCCCGTCGACGCGGTCCTCCAGCTCCGAGTCCACATCGGAGTCCCCCTCGCTGTGGGATGAGGAGCAGAAAGGTAGGAGGCCGGGGAGGAAGGGCTAAGCCGCGGCCCAGTGGGGAGTGCTGAAGGGGCCACGGGTTGGCCCAGGATGGGGGGCAGGATGGCATGCACATCAGTGAGTCAGGGAGCAGAATCTAACACAGGTTAGATGGGGCGCCCCATTCATGAGGACCCTGCCCTGCTCAGCAGGCCACACTCAGGACAGCCACCAAGAGGACCCTGAGGAGCATGGAGGACCCCCCATTCTACTTGTGGAGACAGACTGCTATCGGGCCAAACACTTCCAGTGAGGATGACAGGGAAACTGTCCATTAAGAGTTCCAGCTAAACGGCCACTGGTTAAAAAGATGAGTGTGAGGCCCTATAGCTATTCGCTGAGGCCTATTCCGTTTCTCGTCTGCCCACTCCCAGAAATGTGGCCACAGCTGCGGCCATTTCCCACGCCTTCACCGTGAGAGCCTGATTGCAGGCCACGGGGCGGGGAAGAGAAGGGCATCATTATGCCTTCAGGTTAGCTTGAACTGGACGCCTCCCGGCTCGGCTGACGGCTGACGGTGGCGCACCTGAGTGGGATGGGCCAGATCTCAGACCCACCCTGTGACGTCCCCGACCCCTAGGAAACAGAGGACGAGGAGGGGGCATCCGCCATTTCCCGAGGTGCTGGCAACGGCTCTGGGATTCAAACTGTGTCCTGGAGATCCACCTGAGCCCTCAGAAAGTCCCAGACAATGGATCTGTCTATCCAAGTCTCCTCTTCCCTCCCCCAGGCAGCCTCCTGCTCTCGCTTCCCAGTTGTGCATCTCACCAAGCCGGCCTGAGCCCTCTCTACTGGCAGAAAAGCCCAAAGCAGTGAGATTTGGAGGCTGGAATCACGGCGACTCCTTTACAAAGCAGCGGGGGCTTAGGGACGGCTTCTGAGTGAGAATGTTCTAGAATTCCGCAAAATGTCTGCTCCCACATTCCCCTGCTATGGAGATGCTAAGGATTTCTCCTTGATATAAATTTCCTTTCATCTGTGTCAACAGGAGCAGCCCCATTCCTGAATTATGTTCTTGAATAAACAGCCACACAGGCATGTGTGTGTTTGTGCATGCAAGTGTGTTCTCTGTCTCTCTCTCACACACACACACACACACATATACACACAACCACAGAGGAAACTGCCGGACTCCGTTCTGGAGACCGTGAGAGAGCATGACCCATTGGGAGGGGAACAAAGAGGCATATTTTATGAGCTTCCATCAAACACAGAATTATAACAAAGATGAGGCTGGCTGATACCCTGGGTAAAGAGGAGTTTAGCAGACAGCCCCGAAACCACTAATGCAAGCCCCATGCCTGTCCGAGCCCGGCAGATTTACTATGGTGCACGGGCCCCACGGAACGCCAGCACCAACTGATTTATACACCCACGCAAAAAACCTCCTTCTTCGGCTTCAGAACCCGTAATTTATCACCACCGTTCATAACCATATTGATTGCCTTTAGAAAGGAGGTTCTGTGTGCATCGCAAAATCTATGTCTACACGTTAAAAGTGTTTCCGTATAAATCTCCCTTAATACTGCACTGTTTACTGCTTTCATTAAGGTTATGGCAATAACAACTGTATCTCTAAGTAAATCGAAACATTATTTTTCTGCCCGCTTTACTCGCCCGCTCGATAACTTGGCGCTGGGGTCCAGAGCGGCTGAGCACGGAGCCACACCACCTCGGCCAGCAGCGGGACCGTGGTGAGGACTGCACGCCCCAGTGCGCCTGCGTGAGTGCACACCGGGTGTGTACGTGTGTGTGCGCGCACGCCTGCATGCTCGCACGTGTGCCCCTGCCTGGCAGTGGTTTAGAAGATGATCTTAAATGCGCATTTTATCAGCCCTCGAAGCTCCTCCAGCCCAAGGATGGCAGGGCTGGAACACACAGGGGACAGGCAGCCGTGGACCCAGAATACAAATTCTCCTCCTTCCCTTCAGAGCTGTGAATGGGTGGAGACGCCGCCTGGCCTGCCCTCGCCTTCCCTTTAGTGTCAAGCCTATAGATGATGTTTAGGCTCTTTTCCTTAAATAATCAGGCCTGTGAACAAACTCCAGAGGCAGGTGGGCTCAGGGGGCAGTTGAAATTTTAAATTGTCGGAATTAAACCCCGAGTCAAATACAATTTATGTCCAGGCTCATGTGCTATTAGTTAACTGGGAGCCAAATCGTGGGGGAACAAACAAACGGAGACAGGATGGCGGGGGATATTAATTGTGTGTGACAACCGGGCTCCAGCGGCCCTCTATCACTGTTACACACTATTACATTTATCATTAGCGCTCACGGACTCCTGGGCGCCGCCGCCAGCGCATCCCGGCCAGGGGAGGAGGCCTGCCAGGCAAGAGAGAGTCGGGGGAGGAAAGCCAATGCCACGGTTAAAAACAAAACAAAACAAAAAAACCACCTCTGAACAAACAGCCCTGACGAACTTGACAGAGGATCACTCTAATCGGCCTCAAGGCCCGTGCGTCTGCTCCCGCCATCCCGCTCCCACTCAGAATGCAGGAATCGAAGGGTGAGGGCGGATTTCCTGGGCTCCCCGTCACCTGACAGGCAGCACCAGCGCAAACCCCCTCTCACCGAGGTGCCCGCAGGGAGCAAGGTGAACACATCTGGCTGGGTTCCCTTTTCCTGCTATGGGGAAGCAGCCCGTGAGGAGCTGGCTGGATACCTTCTCCAAACAAGGAACTGCTAGACGCCGCTCCACACCTCGTACCCTTGTCTTTCACAGAGAGGTGATGGGCCCTTCCAAAATGAAACCTACCCACTTTTTTGGGGGGTGGCACAGGCTCCAAAGGAGCCCCAGGGTGTGGACCAGTCCCGCCCAACCAGACTTTCCCCCAGTGAAATAGGCCGGGGAGGCAGCTACGCCTGCTTTCTGAGGGAGGAGAAGGCCGGAGCTCAGGAAGGCAGACTGAGGCTGAGTGCTCTTTTCTGGAGGCTCTGTAAGGAGCCCCCCCTTACAGCCCACCCAGGCTGTAAGCCTTCCTGGGGGAACGCTCCTCGCGGCCTGTCCTCTACCCCCAACGCAGGGCCCAGCCCCTCGCCTCGCCTCGCCTCAGGACAGAGTCAGCAGTGTTAGCGTGAGGCCAGCTTGGAGGAGGTGTGAGAGGCGGTGTCCACGTGCGGCATGCAGCAGGGGCCCTGGGTGGGGAGCCAGTGTTAGGGGCGGTTAGACACCACGGGAGAGGCAGAGAGCGCGTGCGCTCCAGTCCTCACGGTTTATTCTTTCTTTTCTGATACTTTGTCACCATGTCCTGCAAACTGGAAACAGAAAGAAAATGGTGGGCAAGGGAGATCACGAGGGAGCAAATCAAGGTGGACCTCTCCACAGAGGACCCCTTTTTCTTCAGCAAGAGATGCCTCTGACTGGTGGAGACCAGTTGGGGGGCGGGGTGAGTGACAGTGCTCCCTCGCTGTCCTCAGAAGGAAGGCTGGGTTGCCCTGGGGCACCGTTCTCCTGCTGCTGGAAAGGAGTAGGCTCCTTCTGGCTGCAGGATGGGGCACCAGCGTTCACCAGGGAAGGGGGCAGGTCTGGGGGCCAGGGTTCTGCCCAAGGCGGCCTTGGGAGCTTCTCCAGGGCCTGACCCCCCACCCTGCAGAGCTGCAGATCTACCTGCCTTGTGCTTCTTTGTCAGCCTCAGACTACAAATCTCTCTCTCTCTCTCTCTCCTGAACCATTCCCTGGGTGGGTTTTATGAGAGAAAATCTCTGGCACGGTAACAAGGCACCACAGGCCTTAAATCTCTGCTTTCCCCAGAGTGGGGCAGGCACCATCGGAAATGCAGCTAAACGGGGGAATAACTCATCGTGGACAGGCAGAGCAGGAGAGCCAGGTTCCCGGGAGGCCCGGGGAGGGAGCACAGGGAGGAAGAGGGCAGATGTCTCACCCAGGTGGCACCCGTCCTGCCTTCGGTCGCTACAGGATGGGGTCTGTGCTGGGGTCTGGCGATGAGGGGAAGGTGGGCTGGTGACTCAGTGGTAGGGAGACAGAGGGGGCAGCTGTTCTACCTTTTGGCCTGATCCAGAGGTGGTCAGAGGGCCGTGGGGCGGGCCGCTGCTGCCACAGAGGCCCCCTCACCTGGTGATGAGGTCCTCATTCTCGTCGCTCTCCATCTCATCTTCAATGGCAGCCTGTAGGTCCCCAATGCGCTTGAATGCCAGTTTTAGATCGGCCTGCAGGCTCTGGTTAGCTGCCTCTAGGCTCTCCAGATCCATCTCCTAAGAGGCAGAGTGGGCAGTCCAGTTCACTGGGAGGGCTAGTCTCTCGTCCAGGTGCTCCAGAAAAAGCCCGCTTTAAGTCTCTCCCAGCCAGACATGAGCTCCGTGGACTGGGTTCGCCCGATGGACACAGGGATACCCCACCCTTGGCCCCCTAGCCTGCCTTTGGGACTTCCTGGACTGTCTCCTTGACATGTTCCTCCTTCTAATGATCTCAACTCCAGTTTCTTTATGGCCCGCCCGGGGGGGATGTATGTGCATACAGCCACTCAGCCAGCCTCGTGCTCAGGGCCCTGTGGGTGGGGTGCGTTACCAGTTCGTGCTTCTTGCGGCTTGCCTCGGCCTCCTTCCTGGCGAGCTCGCCCATCTCCTCCTTGGTGTCCCGGAGCTGCCGCTGGAGCCTCTTGTTCTGCTCCTTCTCCCGGTTCTCGGCGGCAGTGCGCTGGTCACGCTCCTCCGTCAGCTTCTCCATGTTCTCCTTGAGCCGGCTGGCCAGGCTCTGGACAGGGAGGTGGGAAGATAGGCCCATCAGCTAGGCTGGGACATGGGTGTGGCTCTGGCTCTGAGATCCAGAGTCCAGAGGACTGGGGTCTGGCTCTGGCACCACCACTCACTGGTAGGTGGGCAGGAACTAAAGCCCTCCGAAGAGGCTTCCTTTGCCTTTCTGTAAAATGGGAGAATAACACCTACTCCCTCAGGGCCTTTTTTTTTTTCCCTAAAGGTTTTATTTATTCATTTGAGAGAGAGAAAACAAGCAGTGGAGGGAGGAGCAGGGGAGGAGAGAGAGAAAGAGAGAAGCAGACTCTCTGCTGAGCAGGGAGCCCCACACAGGGCCTGATCCCAGGACCCCAGGATCATGACCTGAGCCAAAGGCAGATGCTTAACCGATTGAGCCACTCAGGCGCCCATCCCTCAGGGTTTTTTTTTTTTAAGATTTTATTTATTTGACAGACAGAGATCACAAGTAGGCAGAGAGGCAGGCAGAGAGAGACTGAGAAGCAGGGTCCCCGCTGAGCAGAGAGCCCGACGTGGGGCTCGATCCCAGGACCCTGGGATCACAACCTGAGCCAAAGGCAGAGGCCCCAACCCACTGAGCCACCCAGGCGCCCCCCTCAGGGTCTTTTAAAGACTGAATAAGGTCGGGTACGTGAAGGCGACTGGGACGATGAAAGGCGCCATCACCATCGCCATCATCTTTGTTACTCCCGTGGCTGGAGCAGGGCCCTGGCTAGAGCCTGGGCCTACCCATCCTGATGCCAAGTGTGGGGCCTCCACCGTCAGCCCCACTTCCCTCAGAGACCCTGAACCCAATAGCTCTGGAAGCTAGATCTCTTGCTTGGAGGTAGATGGGTCATTGAGAGTTCCTGGATTAGGAGACGAAAGGGTCATCAGATTCTAAGCACACAGCCATCCCTTTAAGCCTGATGCATCTCTCTTCCTCCAGAAACATGGAATACATTTTTCCTTACCAGGCCGTAGGCAAAAAAAATGACCTAGAGGCTGGGGTAGGGTGTGAGGGAAGGACCTGCTTTGGGTTTGACCACCAACTGGCTGTGGGGTCTCCACCTCGGGGGCCCCCAGCCTCTGTGTCGCTAAGATAATGGCACTAGATTATACCATCTCTAAGGGCCATTTGTATTTAAGATCCTGTGTGTCTCAGGGACAATACTGCCTTTCCAGGCAGAAGGGATACAGAGACAGGGCTGAGAAAAGGGTCTGAGGCCCAAAAGAAAAGGAGACAAGTGCACAGATCTGCCCCAGAGCCACCAGACCTTCAATGGCTTCTTCAGCCTCTCGACAGCTCTGTGACCAAAGGCAATCCCCTTACCCCTTCCTGCATGCAAAATGGGGATGGAAATATGTATTATTCTGGGTTGTGGTGGGCGGAACAGGAACATGACTAAGCCTCTCAACTCTCCCTGGCTCTCCTGAGGACTGGGACCTCGTCTTGGGAGGTTCTGCCGTATTCTCTTCCCACGTCAAGGGGACGAATGCCCTCTCAATGCCCGCTGCCAGCCCCATAGTCGTCTGTTCCCATCCCTACCCTCGTGCCTGCTCGGCGGCCCCAGGGGCTGCTGGGGAGGAGGCAGGGATGCTTCTCGATGCACACACCCATGAACACAGTTCTCACGGAGAACTGTTGGTGCTTAGACACACATACAAGCTCGAGTGGGAAGAGAACTTAAAAACAGGGCGAGAGAAACGTTCACTGGAGACAATTCTGCCTGCCTCTTGCTTCCTACCTGCTCCACCGGAGAGGGCGGGGCTGGGTGTGCTGGCTTCAGGGGCCTGGAAGCCAGAGGACTGCATGTGGAGCACAGAGATTACTGGTGAAAGGAAGAGCGAGACAGAGCAGAAGAGGGGCGGTGAGCAGGAACAGGAGAAGGGTGAAAGGCAAGAATGAGGAGCAGAGGGAGGGAAGGGAGGGGATGGGGAGAAAGGAAGGAGTGGGGAGGGGGTGAGAAGACATGCAAAGGGATGGGAAAGAAGGGGGCAGACATGGAGACAAGCAAAGAGAGAGGAGAAAAAGCAGAGACAGGAAGGGTGGGAAGAACTGAGGGAAAAAGGCAATAAAAACGGGAAGGGAGAGAGAGCACGAGAGCGGTGAGATGAGAGAACAGACTTCAGCCCTCACAGAAGTGGCGCCATCCACTGCATATTTATGACCCTGCCGGAGAGCTAGTGAGGGGACCGGCGGGGGGAGCTCATGGTAGAGGAAAATATGAAGACAAAAAGCTAAGCTGCTCTGGTCCCTTGGCAGAAAGCAAGCACGGAAACAGAATGTAAAGCAGGCTGGCTCCGAGGTGCCCAGAGAGCAGGAGGGGTGGGCGGGCGGGCAGGGGGAAGGCACCCGCCCCGTCAGCTGGGCGGGCAGCCTGGCAGGGGCCTCCGAGGAGCAGCCGTGGCCTGCCCAGTGCTGCTGAGCATGCGTGGCTCCAGCCGCCAAGGCGGCCGGGCCCTGCTCTGGGCTGCGGGCCAGGACGGGGGTGCACCCACCTCCAGCCTCTTCACTTGGGTCCTCTCGAACTCCAGGCGGGTCTCCAGCTCTCGGATCTTAGCTTCCTGCCTGCTCACCAGGGACTTGTCCACCATGGATTGTTCTAGGAACTCCACTTGGCTCTGGAGGGCTTGGAGCTGGGGGCAGGGGCAGGAAGAGAAGCAGGAACTGAGCCCTGAAGGGAGGGCGCAGAGTCTGGGCCTGGCATGATCACCATGGTGACCAGAAGGCTGAGGGAGGGAGGGAGGGATGGGTGCCCAGGGGAGGTGGAAGGATGGGGCCCCGAGCCAGACGCATGCCCCGCCTGGCCCAATGCTGACAGATTTTGCTCTTTGGAGAGAAAGGGAAAAGCCAAGGACCAGAGAGGGAATAGAAATGTGAAGTAAGGCAGTTGAAGCCAAAATGTCTGCTACGGTGCTATGGCTTCCGGCCTAGGCCTCCACACACACAGACGCTGCTCTGTGGATTACTGATGAGCGAGAGGAGCGCCTGTTATACTGTGAGCTTGGGGGCTTGTCCGCACATACAGCCACTCTGCACCCTCTTTCTACCAGGGGAGACCCTGGTCCCCACCTTCTCCTGCAGCTCCTGCTTCTCCTTGTTGGCTTCTTCTAGCTGGGCCTGGAGATCGTTCATCTGTGCTAAGTCCCGCGAGGCCTGGGAAAAAGGAGTGAGCATTGACGTGGGCTGCCCTGGGAACACAAACCCCAGCTTGCCACACACCAGGTACGGGGCTGGGGCCCGCTCCCAAGACAAGGGGCGTGTGGGGCCCTTGGAAGAGGACCACGGGGACGGTCTGTGGGGAGGGGCGTGGTGGGGCACCTGAGCCACAGCAGCCTTGTGCTTCTTCATCAGCTCGTTCATGTCCTCCTGATCCTCCTCCAGCCGGCTCTGGATCTCATTCTTCTCACGCTGAAGGCGGCTCAGCTGCTCCTCCAGCTGGACGGAGGCAAGACCGATCAGAGGGCATCAGGCCTCGAGTGCCTAATGGCACCTGGTGGCAAGTCTGAACTTCCCCACGCTGCCTCCAATGGGAGGGGGGTGACGATGGGGCCAGGCCGGCCAGGGGAGCAAGGTCCAGACCCAGGGGCGCTCAGGGAGCAGAGGGAAGGCTGTCTTCACGGCACAGGCGGACCCTGGGCTAAATGACAGCTGCTTCCTGGCAGCTCTTCGAAGGCTAATGAGAAGGCAGAAAAGGTCTGCCCAGAACAAATGACCCATCATCCTGACCCTAGCAGTCTATGCCCTAACCTGCACGCACTCTGCCCCCTTCAGGCCTCGGGGAAGGACCCCTGGAATGTGCGAGGGTCCCTTGGCTTGGATTCTCATCTCCCCTGGGATGGCCTGCTCCCGGCCCTCCAGCCCCACAGTCAGTCCACTCCTGGGGGGAGGGGAGCAGACAGCCAACAGCAGCTTCAGGAAATGAATGAATCTATTAGCCTGTAATTCCAAACCAAAATGACTGCGTTGGCTCCTTCTCGGCCCCATCCATCTTGTTACCAGGCTGTGGGGAGCTGGGGAAGCCTCCGCCAAGAAATTTATTAACTCGGATTTAAATAAAATGGTAATTTTATAACAGCCTTTTTTAACACAATTAAAGAATTTGAATTACTCACCTGAAAACTGCTGAGGAGCACAAATGTCACAGAGATAAATCAAGCCCAGGAGACTGGCATCCCTCAACAGACGGGTGACCAGATGGGGGGGGTCCGTGGAGCCCAGAGCCAAGCCCAGCCTCCCTGCTGCCCCATTCCCTGCCCAAGGAGGTACTGGTGCCCGTATCCCGGTAATGCATTCCCAGCCGATGGATGGGCCGTGGGAGAGGTAGGGAATTAAAAGGGAAGCATTAAATAAGAGCTCTAATTAGCTGCCGCTTGGGCTTGTCAGTGGGCTGGCCAGGGGAAGGGGAGGGAACCGGAGCCATCCCCTCCTCTTATCGGTGCTTCGGCTAATCTCCAGGCACCTGTTTACATCCCTCAGCCACATTAGCTGCCTTTATTTATGGTGACAGGGCCTGTGGCCAAGCTCCCACAGGCAGGTGGTTAAACAGGGAGAGAAGGGCCCTTGCTGGCTCCCTCTTCCACCTCTCCCCCCGCTCCTGGGCCTCTGCTCTGAGTGGGGAGAGGCAAAGGAGGGGAGGCCCGCTCTCCCCGCAGAAAGCCCTGGCGTCAAGGAATCGGCTGGGGAAGGGCCCCGTCTGTCCCCACTCTACTCTCCCTCAGCCACCCCTGCCCCCAGCCTGGCCCACACCCCCTGCTCCTCACCGCCGTCTTGGCTTTGGCGATGTCATCAATCTGCAGGTGCAGGTCTTCGATCTCCACCTCCATGGCCTTCCGTGCTTTCACGGCTGCGGCGCAGGTGAACTCGGACTCCTCCAGCTGGACACGGGGCCGTCCCCACCCCAGGGAGAGATGTCAGGCAGGCCCCAGGGGCAGGAGGGCTGGACAGGGCTGGTGGGGGGGCTTGCAGGGGAGAAGGAGCCCAGCCCTGGCCTGTTGGGCCTGCGCGCACGGGTGTCTCCTGGGGCAGGGATGGCAGGTGTGGGGACCCATCCACGCCATCCTGGGGTTTGGCGGTCAGGCTATCTGGTACGCACAGATCCTAGGAGTCTACAGCTATGAGTGGCTTCTCCCCCTCCCATTACCTTTCTTCTCAAGGACTCAAGAATCCCTGGCAGGGGAAGGGAGGGAGAGAAAGAACTAAAATCATAGGTGTGTGATTGCCCCTTGGAGCTGACCACCCTCTCTGTGTCCAGACACCTGGTTCTTCAGCTGGGCGATCTCCCTCTTGCTGGGGGCGTTGTTCTTCAGGTGGTCCAGCATGATCTGGGCGTCCGCCAGCAGGGCCTTGGTGCGCTTCAGGTCCTTCCGGAGCCGCTTCTCAGACTCCAGGTCCCTCTGGCTCACCTGGGCGCACGGCAGGAGCTGGGGCTCTAGCCTCCCCCACAGAGCCTCTTCCTGTCTTCCCCACGTCCACTCTTCACCCCTGTCCTTATTCTAGAGCCCCCCGAACATGCAACAGTGGAGAACGTGCCAGGCTCAGGCCAGCCAGTGAGAGAAGCCGGGGTGTGCTCTGCGTGGTAACCACCCCACTCTCCATGTGCTGACAGTGGGCTCCACAGAGCCTGCCCCCGTCTCCCACCCCCTGCCCAGCTTTGTATCCCTGAAAGTCACCTCGCTGAGGCCGCGCCCGGCCAGCAGGCTCCGCTCACCTGGTCACTCAGCGTGGCGAGCTTGCTCTCCAGTTCCCGCTTCTCTCGCAGCACCTTCTGCTTATCCTCGTACTCCTCCTCAAGCTGCACTTCCATTTGCTTCAACTGGAGGGCCATGGGGACAGAGGCCCGGCAGTCCCTTCAGTGTCCAGTGCCAGCTGGGCCCCTTCCCTTCTGGATCCCTCCCCCGCCTCCCCCCCCACCACACCCGGACCCTGGGAAAACTGTGGGGCAGGCTGAGCAGATCCCAGAGGGGTCAGACCCCAAATTCGAAGTTCCCAGGGTTTCAGAGCAGCCTGGGAGGGGGAGGAGGGATGGGAGGCCATGCACCACAGCCCCACGCCAGAGTAGAAGGCTTCATTCCAGAGTGGGCAGGCCAGGCCAGCCTCGCTGAGTGCCCAGAAAGCAGGGAGCGTGCATCCCTCAAAGGACCAAGCTGTCTCCATAGTCCCTGAGGGCACACATCCCAGCCAAGGCCAGGATCTCGAGTTCAGAATGGCAATGGATGATAGTGTGGCTCAGGGAGGGAAGCAGAAAGCCCCTTACTTTAAAGCAGTGATGGGGGAGGCAGGGTTCGTCCTGGGACATGCTGAGTGCCTGCTCCCTTACCTTCTTCTGACATGACTGCCGGGCCTCCTCTACTTCCTCATCCCGACTTTCCACCTCCTTGGAATGGGTCTGTCTCATCCGCTCCATCTCCATCTCTAGACGTAGCTTGGCCTGGAGGTGATGGGGGGAGAGGGACCGGGTTCCTTTCTGAGCAACCCCCTGCCCCCTGCCCCCTGCAGGATGGCTCTCCCTGGGCTCTGGGGCAGGGAGTTTCTCTGCCCACACTTCCCCGAGCTCCCACTTTGCTCCTGGGGCAGCCAGCTTCCCCAGAGAAGCCAACCCCCCTCACTAGATGTCTGATGCTGGCCCAGAGCAGGCTGCCAGACATGGGGACAGTTGGGCAGCTTTTCCATCTGGCCTTCAGGCTCTAGCTCTCTGAACTGACACGGTGGCTCAGCGGCAGGCTGGGTGGGCACACGGCCTCCTGGCTGCCGGGCATCCCGAACCCCTCAATACTAAAGCTCAATCAAGATTTATTCAAAGCAGGACGAAAGCTTAATTATTTTCACACTGTGTCTGGCAAAGATCAGGTGCTCCCTCAGCATTTTGTGAGTAAGGGAACGAAGGACTGACTGCACGTGGGAACTTGCCCTTCCCCGCCGCCCCCTCCACCCCAGCTACTCCCTGGGTTAGCTGTGGGAATGGTGGGGCCCCCCTCGGCCAGACTCTGCGGCACCTGCTCCAGCATCTGGATGGTCCCCGCCTGCTCATCCAGCTCCTCTTCCTGATCCTTGACCTTGGCCTCCAGGTCCCGGAGCTGTTTCTTGACCTTGGCCAGAGAGGCTTCATCTTTAGACTCTTGGGAAGAAATGTCCTGGAGTTCAGCCTCCAGGGAGACAACCTTCTGAGTGAATCCGGCAATGTCCATGTCTTTTTCCTGGAGCGAAAGAGAAGATGAGGCTGGCCTGGGACCAGCTCTTGTCTGGGGGTGGGAGTGGGGATGGAGGACGGACGGTGGGTGGCCCACGCACCTCTAGTTGCTGCTTCAGGCTGAAAGCCTCGGCGAGGAGCGTGTCCTTCTCCCGCTGCAGCTTCTCCCGCTGCAGCTTCTCCCGCTGGGCCTCTTCATGAGCCTGCGAGAGTTCGCTGTCGAACCTGTGAGGAAGCAGAGATGGCCAAGGTGACCCTGTCAGTGCAGGGAAGAGTCTGGGTCTCCAGCACCCAGAGGCTGCCAGGAAGCAGGGCCATGGATACAGACAGGATGCAAGCAGAGGGGGACTCCTTACACAGCCCAGAAGTGGGAAGCAGCGGTGAGGTGACACCCAGGCTCACAGGCCATCGAGGCCCAGCTGGCCGCCTGCTCTGGGATGGGGAGCATTTCACTGAGGTGGTCTAAAGAGCCCTTATACTCTTTGGTGAGCTGAGGGGGGGCCCACAGACTGCGTTTGGGGAAGCAGTGGACAGCTCCAGGGAAGAGGTAGATAGGCTCTCCGTTGTCTTAACCTTCTGTTTCGACAGATCAATCAATGTGGGACCAGGGTGAGGGCAGAGTAGGCTCAGAGATACGTAGAAAGGGACACCGTTGCCTCATCTAACTCATTTTCCGTGGTTCCACTTGGCCACTCCAGAGTGGCAGCCGGCTCCAGCCCCCACCTCTCAGTGCCAGCCCCTGGCCAGGGCCATGTAGCCCAGCAGAACCTATGTCACCCCCAGGACCCCATCCCCTGCCAACAGAAGCCAGCTGTCCCACCATGCCCAGCCTGCAGGTGCTGGCCCCTTTCTTGGCTCCTCTACCTCCCAGCCTCCTATTTCCCCGCCCAGTGACTCTAAATAAGGAGCAAATTGCTGAAATTCCTCTTAACACCTTCCCCGAATAGCTAATAAGGTTCCCTTCGAAAATACTGAAAGGCTCCCTCCCAACCCAACCCCACATCAAAAAAAAGGGTAAGCAAACTCTGGGCAGCTGAAATGAAACCTAATAAGTTGCCCAGCAGGGAGTGCGGCGAGTTGGTAACTAGGCCAGGCTGGCACTGCCATGGCGGGGGTGCTTGGAAGAAGGGGTCCCACTAAGGGTGAACCGCCTCTAGTGAATGGGGGAGGGTAAAGGCGGAGAGGCAGAGTGCTGGGAGGGAGGAATAGGATCTCCCAGCTCTCCTCACCATTGGCAGGACCCAGTTGGGAGGACAGAAGAGTGCCCAGGAAGTTGAGGGTAACTTGGGGTCACAGGAAGGATTCAGCTCTGCCCCGCTCACCCCCAGGGTCGTGGGTGTGGGGCTGTCCCTTCACGAAGGCACACGGGGTCTCTGCCGAGAAGCCCTCCCCTGCCGAGGGCAACCAGGCGCTCTTCCCACTCCCTGGGGCCCCCTGCTGTTCCCAGGGTGTGTGGGTTCCCCGGTGTAGCTAATAAAGGCGTCCCATTCCCATCACCAGCTGGGGAAATTAATTTAGATTGGATCTGATCCTGTGAGGGCTGCCCCCCTCCTTTGTGTCATTACCATAATGAGATGGAAGTGGCACGGTAGTTCAACAACATTAGTCAGGAGAGTGCGTCTGTGTGGCTGAGGGGAGTGAGACATGGGGAGCTAGGTGGGGGCAAGGGGCAGGGAGGGGCGAGGACGCTTTCTGCACAGGGCCTGGTGGGAGCTTCGTTCTTGCTGGGCCCAGGCAGGGTGACGGGCACACGCTGCAGGGAGCGGGTCCTTGAGCCGAGGCCTGAACAGGCCTTCAGTGGGGACAGGGCCTGAGGGCTCCACAGAGGTCAGGAGAGAGGCCTGTTCCCATTCTAGGCCAAGGGACCATGTGGCCAAATTCAGGCTCTCCTTCCTTCTCCCTTCCCTGGAGGGGAAGGCCCCCAGAAAGTCTCTTGTGTCCAGGACAGGGGACCCACCCACCTCCTCTGCTTCTTCTCCAGCTCGTGGTTTCGGACCTGCTGGCCCTCCAGGTGCAGCTTGGTGTCCTGCAGCTCAGCTGTCAGCCGTTGGCACTTCTTCTTCAGCTGCTGCAGGGCCCGCTGGCTCTCGTCGCTGTCTGCCTGCAGGTCCCCGAGCTAGGGTGTGGACGGGGTGCGGGGTCAGCAACGGAGGAGAGGCCCGGAAGTGGAGAAGGGGAGGAGAAGGAGGTGGGCGAGTGAGGGAGAGATCCAGGGATGAGGGATGGAGGATGGAGTCTGCAGCCCAAGGAGGCTAACCCACCAACCCCTCCCCGGTGCTCCCAGGGCACCACGCTCCTCCAGGGCCCGTGGCCTCCAATCCTTCCACCAGCCTCACCCGCCTCTCTAGCTGCCTCTTGTTCTGCTGCTCCACCTCCAGCTTGTCCTCAAACTCCTGCTGGAGCCGCTTCTTGGTGAAGTCCACCTCCCGCACGGCTCGCTCGTACTTCAGGCGCCACTCGCTGCCTGTGGGGGTGGGGCCGACAAGGGAGGGCTGGGCTGCTGAGAGTCCTGGACAAGGCGTGGAGGGGGAGAAGGACGGGACAGGGAGGGGCAGCAGGTGGCATTAGCCAGAGGGACTCAGGAAGGTCTCTGGAATGATGGCTTCCCCCCAAGCCAGGGAAAGACTAGAGAGGGTGGGTGGCTGTGTCCCCTGGGAGGGGACAGCAGACCATGGCCCTCGGACCCTGTCCTTATCATGGGTCTCGCAGGCCTCCACGATAATCCCTTGCCTTTGCTGGCACCTCAACTCTCTTTTCTATTACTGTAGCCTTGGCCCAGCTCCAGGAGGGAGACAGGCCGGGGCCGGAGCTGCCTGGGGGCGGGGGGTCGGGGGTGGTATCCGAGCTTGCCGTTCAGGCCCCTCTGTGCTCCTCAGGCCTCAGACCCACCCGTGTCATCATCGTCCACCTCCCCGTTGATCTCCGCTGCCCGGATGAGGCGGGCCTCCATCACCTCCATCTCCATCACCTCCATCTGCTTCTTCAGCGCATCGTACTGGGTCTGCGGAAGGGAGGCCTGTGAGGCTGCCAGCGCAGCCCCTCACCCAGGCCCAGCCATGGCCCCAAGCCATGCAGAGCACGGGCACGTGCTTACCCCAGGCGGATAGGGGTGCCGGGCCACCCGTCTCCAGGGGGGAGCAGATGGACGCCAGAGCGCGGTGGTAGCTAGCACGGCTGTCTCCACCCTGGCCCTGTCCTCACCTGCAGCTCCTTCATCTCCTTCTCGGCTCGGAGCCTCTCCGCGGCCTCGGCGTCCAGCAGCTGGGAGGCGGACTCTCCCGTGTTACGTTCATCAGTCAGCTCCGATGTCAGCTCCGAGATCTGGGGTGGGGGGGAGGGAGTCGCCACCAGTTGAAATGCCTGCCTCACTCAGCTAGAACCCTGGGGGTGGGAGGGCTCCTGGACCTGGCACCCTGCATGGGTGGGCCAGTCTGCCTGGCCCTGGGAGTCACTGACCCGGGTTTCCAGCCGGTCATTGTTGAGCCGAAGCTCGTTCCGCTCCTTCTCCACCTTCTCAAGCTTGTTCCGCAGCTGCTGGATCTCCTCCTGGGGTGTAGGGAAGAGGGCAGACTGAGCCAGAGGCCCTGTAAGAGGTTGGGGCCTGGAATCTGCACTGTGGGGGTAAATGAGGCTGGTGAAGTTCCAGCCAGGACATGGGGAATAGGGAGCCCCTGCCTCCCAGGGGCTCTGATCCTCAACCCTTCCCCAGATGCTGAGGATGCCTGAGATTTTATACCAAGAGACTACCCAGTAGCTTAGCCAGCGCTCCAGAGGGATGCCTTCTGTTTGACAGGCATCGTTCAAGGACATCGGCTCTCGGACTAAATAAAGAGTACTTGGGAGCCCAGGACGAGCTGGCAAGACTTTCTGCCCACATGGATGAACTAGTCCTTTTCCAACGACTTGGCCCTTCCCGAGCCGTTACGTACGTCTTTACTCCGGATCTGTTCCTCGGACAGCTGTACCTCGATGAGGGGCCGCACGGTGGTAAAGAGTTTCCACCAGGCCCAGTCCTTCACCCCTTTGTTCTTCTTAATGTTCTTCTGCACACAGCGAATGGCCAGGTCCTGGATCTAAGTTAGGGTGACGGTGGCACACAGCACAGCTCTCAGTCCCAAGCCCAGCCAGGATCGCCCCTCCCCCCACCCACCCATCACCAGCACAGCCACAGGGCTGCTCCTCTGGCCCCCTTAACCCCAGTTTAAACACTCCCTGGGCCCCCCAAGCCCCACTCCCAGCCTCTCCCCAGCCCTCAGAGAGTAGGCAGCCAAGAGCTCGGCCCTGGGAACACCGCACTGGGCACTAACCGCTCTGGCGTCATTAGGAATAATTTCATCTGCTTTATTTGCTGCCTGATTATTTCCAGCACCCTGGCCTCGATGTGCTATAAAACCTAATCTTGCTGAAACACAAGAGGCGGCGGTGCTAGCTGTTTTATGGACTTGCTAATAAGAAAAGGAGTCGCTGACACAGCTCCTTAATCTTCATGGAGCAGCCTAGGAGCCAGAGCCCACCTTCGCCTAGCCGCTGCTCCCCACCATCACCCCATGACCGGGCTGTGTAGAACCAGAACGCTGGCTGGCACCAAGGAGCTGCCCACCCCTACCCTGGCCCTGGGCATGGTGGCCCTGGGAGGGCCCTGCTTCTTCTCCCCCAGGGTCCCAAGACCAGCCTCTGCTCCAGCACCTTCCCTTGAACCCCCACCCCCACTCCAGGAACTCCCCTGCGCTGTCTAGGCCGGGGAGTGGGATGGAGATACCCCAGAAACAGCACCTTTTTCTTCTTGAAGTGCTGGCGGGCCAGGTAGCCCCTGCAGGCCGCCTGGAACAGGGTTAGGTTCCTGCTGGTTTGTTCGTCCCGCTGCTCCTCCAGCCGAGCCAACGTGCCGGCCCGGAAGAACACCTGCGGGGAAGCAGGCCAAAGGGAGGCCAGGAGATGGGCTGGGGGCGCAGGACACCAGCAGGCCTGGGAGGTGGCCCTGAGCCCCCAGGGAAGAACCTGAAGATCCAACGGAACCAGAGAGGAGGGAAGGAGCAAGGAGAGGCCCCAGGAAGGCTAAGGGAAGAGAGCCAGGCCAGGGGCTGGGAGGTTTTTCCGGAAGAGGAGGAGGAAGGTGGGAAATCTCACTTCAAAGAGAGATAAAAGGAGAGGGAGGGCAAAGGGACGGTATCTGTATCTGGGGCAAGAAGGAAATAAAGCAGCCACAGTCAAATGGGAACAGGACAGCCCTCAGCAACATCCTCTTCCCCCAGGTTTCCTCCCCCCAGGACTGCCAGCAACAATGTCCGTGCCCCCTGTGTCCAGAGCCCACTGAAGGGCCCAACCGCAGGTGCCAGCTGCCTGGGATCACCAGTAGATGGTGGTAAAAGTGTGTAAGGAGAGAAAGGTCCAGAAGCCGTGCGCAGAGAAAGGGTGGGCCCCCCCACTCAGTCTCCTCTCAGACAGCCTCCTCTTTCATGTGCCAGCATCCCACCCCCACACACATACCCAGGTTTCAGCTCATGAAAACGCCAGGGGGGTGGGTGGGGGCCGGCCCAATCAAGGGACCTGTCCTACAGGTTTGGGGGCTGGAGGGCAGATAGGAGAGGAACCAGTTGGGCGCCCCCACAGCCAGCATTTCCTCTCCCTCTTTGGTGCTCAGTACTGGGGCTGGGTAAAGTGTTCCCTGCTAAGAGGAGAAGAGGGGGAAAAATATACAGGTGAGCGAAGACTCTGGGGTCCTCACAGAGGGCAAAGGGACACCTAGGCATGTGCCTACCTCCACCTTGCCCAGAACACAGAAAATTCCCTTCTGTGGGTCAAAGAGCGTGGCAAACACTCAGAACCAGTCTGTACAGTATCCCCAGGCCTCCCTCCAGGGGAGAAGTGGAGAGAAGGCCTACACTTTCTGCTGAGAAAGGTTTGCCTCCGGCGGCTCTACAGAAACCTAGTCCCCTGGGGCTGGCCTAGGAGAAAGCCAGCGTCAGCAAACGCTTGCTTCCCCAAATCCCCACCCTCGAGCTGGGTGCCCAGGATCTCTCACCGGCCTCAAGGCCTACCCGAGCCTTGATTTCTCACAATGTGTGAGCCTGAGATTCTACCAGGGGTGGGAAATAGCCAAGTCCCGCCAGGAGGCGGACACAGGGGCTCATGGTCAGGGCACATAGCTGGTCTGAGTGAGGCAGAAGAAGGGAGGCAGTGGGTTAGGGGCTGGAGAGTGGCCCCCCATTCTCAGTGCCTCAGGGTGAGATGAGAAAAGATGACCTCAGGGCTGGGGCAGGGAGCCTGAGGCCTCGGTCATGCAGCTCTACCTTAGTGGGGTTAGGAATCCTTTTGAGTACTGGGTGAAAGCTTAGGGCCCTCTCCTTCCCCAACAGACACATCCATACACATTTTACTAACGATACCAGGAGGCCCTCAGGATCCTCTCTCACCCTGCCTGAACCCTCAGGGTCCCATGGGCTCAGACTGTGACCCCGTCCTCCGAAGCAATCTGACAAGTTCACGGAATACCTGCTCACCAGCTGGTCCAACCACAGCCTAGAGGCCCTGAAATTGCTCTCCCAAGTCAGATGTGAGCAAACATCCCACTTTGCCCCTAATGTCTCTGTGAGTGTGAGTGGGCCCTGGGGCTCCCCCGCCTCGGCCTGACACCTGGGACGAAGCAGCGGGGCTGTGAGGGTAGCTGGGAAGAGGACCAGCCCTTGCAGGCCCTCTCCTGCCCAAGACATGCCCTGGAGGAGATGACACCCCCATGCCAGCCAGCAGCAGCCCAGCCTGCGGGCGGGGGGAAGGGGGGCAGGAGCCCGCCCAAGACACTGAGAGGCTTTGCTTCAGCCTCGGTCTGCAGGCTTCCCAGGGAGGAAGCTCAGCCAGCAGCCCCCGCGCTGACAGAAAGCCTGGGATGAGGAGAGGTGGAGTCAGGCACAGCAAGAGACCAAAACCAGAAAAATGACACAGAAAGAAGGAGCCCACAGGAGACCCAGAGAACAAGGAAAGACACGGAAAATGACAGAGCCAGGAGCTGCCAGGGCCAAAAGGAAAAGGGAAAACCAGTGCAGACAGGAGATGGGAAAGCAAAGGGGCAGGACTGTGACTCAGAAGACAGAACTGAGAGAACAGAGTAGACGAGCGACACCAGGCCTTTTTTGCGAGCATCTGTGTCCCCGTCACACTCCCCATGAAGACCCGGCACCCTGGGCTCCCCTACTCCCTGCTAACAGGTAGGGAGGTTCGGAACCCCCTCCCAGGCTCCCAAACACCCTCCCTCCCACCCCAGCCCTGGGAGCACATACGTGGATGCCACCCGTCAGGCCTCCCAGTCTGAGGAGTGAGAAGTGAGCCGGGCTCCTGCCGTGGGAGGGACGCTTGCCTGGCCTTTGGTGTGGAGCGATGTGGCAGACTGGCACCCGGGCGTGGGCGTGCCTGCCTCTTAGACACCACGTTCCATTCAGGTGAGGAACTGGGCTTGTGGGCAGGTGGTGGCAGCACAGCCTCACGGCGTCCTGCTTGCTCTTCTGGCACCCTGGCAGCCCCGGGGGCGGGGGGGGGCTCTGGAACTCTCCGCCTGCTGCCTTCCTGCTTTGTCCAGCTTTCCTCCCTTCTGTCTTCCCCACTCCCCACACTGGGACTCAGGCCAAGTTCAGGGCCACCTTCCAACCTACTCCGCCTCCCAACGTCACTGGGGTGTTCAAGGCACCAAATGAGTGGTTATTCAGAGGGAGGGAAGTCAAGTTTGCTGCAGAAGGAGAGGGCCAGCTGTTGGGATAAGGGCGACCAGAGAGCGAGGGCCGGGCCCTACTGGCCTCCTGCAGCAACCACTCACCCGGCTCAAGCCCATGCAGCAGCTGCTCTTCTCCAGGTCCAAGGACTCCAGAAGCTCCTCCACTGCCTGCAGAGAGAGGCCTCTGTCAGGGAGGCCAAGGGCCTCCCCCATCTCCCCCTCGGGCTTCCTTGGCCCAGGCACGAGTCCTTCCCCGGCTTTTGCTGAGACAATCTGTTAGTCATTCAACAAACGCTTTTGGTGGGCTTCCACAGAGTCAGGCTGTAGCGATTCCTGGGACATAAGGATGACTCGGAGAGCAATAAGCTGTCTTGTTGGGGAGTGAGACAAGTGAATTAGTGAAGTACACAGAGGAGGAGGCACCGAAGTCAGGCAAGGGATCATGGAAGGCATCCTAGAGGAGGTGAGATGTAGTTCGTGCTGTCTTCTGTTACAAGGAAGAATTAGCCAAAGTCGCAGAGAGGGCATTTCGGGTGGAGGAACAAGCAAGAGCAAAGGCATGGAAGCACAAGGCAGACCAGGTACCAAGGAAACCAGGTAGTTCGGGAGGGAAGGGAGTAGGGCGGTTAAGGTACAACTAGAAAGGTGGACAGTAGCCCATGTGTGCTGAGAGGCCCTGGAGGGTTTGGTCAAGTAGGGACACGATCGGATTGGCATTTTCCAGGGATCCCCACTGGCACACGGGGGGAGAATGGATGGAGACCCCTCAGGCAGCTACTGGAGGGATTCACAGGAGAGGAGGCTAGAGCCTGACCCAGAGGGAAGAAAGAGACGGAAGTGCCGGGCATGTGAAAGAGAGAGCGCCTTGCACCTGCAAGTGCGAGGGGGCGGGGCAGACGAGGGGGAGGAATCTAGAGACACTGCACAGAGGTTTCTGACTTATGCAGCTAGACAGAAAATGGTGCCACTCTCCAATAGGTAGGGTAATAGGTTGGGGAGGGGATGGAGTCAGTGTGGTCTGAACATGTGAGTTTGAGATGCTACAAGGCACACAGGTAGAAAAGTCCAGAAAACAGCAGACAGAAATGCACAGCTGAGGTTCAGGAGAGAAGCCTGGGCTACAGGTATTGATTTGGGAGTCGTCAATACATATGTGGTAATTGAAGTGATAGGTGTGAATGAGATTGGCTGGGAAGAGCTTGTAGACTAGAAAGCACCGATGGCCAAGGACAGCGGCTCAAGGAAGGGAGAGACCTTTACTTCAGGGGCAGGTAGAAGAAGGGACACTCAAGAGGGACAAAGGCAAAGCCAGGAGTGGCAGCAAAAAAGCTCAGCAGAGAACAGAGCTGTCAAGAGAGTCATGTTGTTGCCAAAAAGCACAGTAAGGTGGCCATTAGCTCTGGCAACATGGAAGGTGGTAGGCGAGAGAAGACCGGGCCCAGGGTGTCAGGGCTGGGTTCCACTAATCTGCAGGATGCTTTCCACTGGGAGGAAAGAGCCAGTGGAGGAGAGGCCGAAGGAACAGGAGAGAGAAAACGGCACAGAGAGAGCGGGCTTTTGCGGAGCCCCAGGGAATGGATTCCAAAGCACAGGAGGAAGGGGCTGGATGAGGGGAGGGACACCTCTCCCACCGAGACAGGAGGACACCCGAGGAGAAGTGTACAGAAGGAAGAGGAGCCTTGATTTTATTATCATGTAGAGGCAAGGTCAACTGCTGAGCAGGTGATCTGGGAAGGCAGGGTAGGAACAGCAGGGAAGGAGCTTGGAATAGGGGCCGGGGAAGGATGGGTCATTATGAAAAACTTGCTGGGCCACGTCAAGGGGCCAGTTGAGACTGGAGACCATGAACCGGTAGGACTTCGAGTCCATCTGTTGTATAATTTTCTCCCCTAGCCCTTGGGAACCCCAGACGGAGGAGTGCAGATGCCCGGAGGCTGGCCCTTCAGCGTGGGGGTTGGGCAGGGCAGGTGCTGTGGGAGGCATGGGAGAGCTGAGGGTGATGAGGGCCAAGTGACCAGAGGGCTGGAGCAGGGCATCGAGGCTGAGTGGAAAAGAAAGGCAGACGGAAGTGGACAGAGCAGAGAAAATGCGGTGGGGTCCAGAAATGAGAGGTCTCAACAGGGTCGAAGAGCAGGTGTCCTGAGAGGAGGAGAGAAGTGAGGTGCTCAGGCAGGAGGCTGTGGGCAGGGGAGGCCATGTTGGGATTTAAGATTTCTGAGGTGAAGCATTTCCAGGGGTGACAAGGTCCTGGGTGTAGCCGTGAGTGGGAGGCTGGAATAAAGGTCAGGGGTCGGAGAGAAGGGGGTTTGGGGGTGGGTCATCTACATGTACACCAAGGTCGCCCAGGACACTGGCAGGTCCTGGATGGAGAGAAGTCTCCGAGGCGTCTGTGAATGTGGGTCTGTGACTCAGGAGGCAAGGCGAGGAGGGATTTCTGCCCCATTCTGCAGCGCATTCTCCCTTATAGGGAAGCCATTCCAAGATCTGAGATGCCTTCTGAACCAGGCCGGCGCCTGAGGCCAGAGAACAGGGAAGGAGCTTTCCTCCACTCAAGGAGTCATCTGGCTCTCTGAGGAGCTGCCTCTGGGGGTGACGGCGTAGGTGACAGCCCTGCCTTCGGCAACCTGTGGCCCGGAGGGGCCCGGAGCCTTCAGCTTACCCTGGCACCGGGAGGCCTTGCGTATCAATCTGGGCCCAAGGAGGGGTGCTTGCCCTGCCCTTGGACACCTTCCTGCTGCAGGAACCATCCCTGATGTGGAAGTTAAGGCCAAAGGGCCCAGGGGCTACCCGGGGTAACACCCAAAACACTAGTTCTTATCTGCCACCCGGGAGACTGGTAGATGATGACGAGCTCACTAGAGAGCGGAGACCCCCAACTCTGGCCTCCAAAGAGGGTGGCTCTTCTCCGATCCCTCCAGGCCATGCCCCAGGCTACCTTCTCCCGGGCCGGCCTGCACAGCTTGGTGGCCACGGGCCCCTGTTCTGACCCTGGGTGGCCAAAACCAGGAGCCTGAGCAAGGGGCAGCCAGGCTCTCTCAAGGGGATGAGGGGCAGCTGCTCGGAGGGGTCTGGGCAGAAGGAAGGGGGTCCAGTGGGGCTTCTGGGGCCCAGACCTACCCGCCTCTCATCCACCACAATGTAGTTGCGCCCGTGTTTCTTGGTCAGGTGTGGGGCCAGGACATCGAAGCGGCGGCGGAACTCAGAGAACACCATGTGGTCCGGGTAACCTAGAAAGAGGGCAGGTTTGTCCATGTCCTGCTGCTCCCGACATGCCAGGTGGCTGCGGGCACCCAGGTCGCAGGACAGGGCAGTCACCAGAAGAGGCTGAAGCTGCTGGGAGAGGAGAGCCTGGGGCTGGGCAGGCCTGGGAAAGGAGGGTGGGGAGGGAAGAGGCGGGACCCGGGACAGTTGGGGCTGCCCTCCCAGGGGACTGCAGGGCTACAAGAGGAACGGGTTCCTTTAGAGGGAAGCAAACGCCTTGTCATCGAGGTGTGTGAACAGAGGACACGGCTGCCCCCTTGGAAGGAATGTCACGGGGAAGAAAGATGCTTTCTAGCCTCCAAGTCTATGACTCTGCTACACCCAGAGAGAACACTGTCTTCAGGACTTAAAAAGCACACAGAAAATCAGGCCATAGAGAGGAGCTGAGAGGAAAAGTACATGGGCTTGGGGTTGGAATCCTGGCCCTGGCTCTTGGCACCGTGTGACCTTGGACAAGTCATTCAACAACTCTGACTCTTGCTTTCCCCATCTTTCATGGGGGGACCTGCTGCTTACTCTGCACAGTAGTCACAGGGTTTGAATGAGAGAATATGTGGAAAGCACGGCTTGGCTCACGTGGGTGCTCAGTAAAATGCTCTCTTCCTTTCCTCGGTCCCTTGAAGCAGGATACAGAAAGGGTGCCCTTCCTGCTCCCATCCTGACCTTGAGCCCTAGGCCAGGTGACCCAAAGACTTCTAGATTCTCTTTTCCTGAAGAGCATTACCTCCAGCAAAGACCTATCTACTGTGTAGGTTTGAGGCTGGGACAAGGGTCAGATGGCTTCTGGCTTGGAACAAGGTCGGGATGGTGGCCAGTAGGAGGTCACCCTGAGCCACCCGACCACACCAAAACCAACAGGAGAGAACCGAGAGACCCACTCATGCACACTCACAGAATTTCAAACCGAAAAGAGGTCTTAGACCAGATCCAACTCATCTTCCAGGCCTGGGGACTGAGGCCAAAGAGGAGGACTGCTGGGCATGCTCAAGGTCACAGAGGCTGCAGCCGGAGGCAGAGCGGGACTCCAAACCTGGGCTCTTGAGAGCCCGTTGGGGGCTCACTCTGCTCCACCGGCCTCGCTAGCTCTGGGAAAGCCTCCAACTGGGAGATGAGGCTGATGCATGTGCCCGATAATTGAAACAGGAGGCGGGGGCCGCTGAGGGGCCAAGACAAAGTGAGCTATTGATTGTATCTGAATTGCAATTAAATTGATGGGCCAGGATAGCAGGTCTGGACGCCTGGCATCTTAATTAATCATCAGTGCTATCGATGGCGGCTGGGGGCTGGGCGGGGGGTGGGGGGAGCTGCTGTTGCTGCCGGCCTCATCGATCTGCTTGTTTGAGTAAAGCACATTGATTTTGGTTCAGAGCGGTAACAATCTGGTTTTGAAATAATAAACACCAACTCCATATCAAGACGTGGGGACAGATCGATGATTTATTTTGAGCAGGGCAGGGAGCCCAATCTGTGGCTTTGGATGCTAAGGAAAAGTGATGGTGTGCATGGGGATGCCTCAAGGGGACCTGGCTACGGGCGGGTGGGACCCTGCCAGTTCTCCTAGCAAAGGAAACAAGGGCAGAAATCCGGCAGCCCACAACCTCCCAGGCAAATGAAACCCTACTCGAGAGGCATAACTCGGAAGCTGGTCCGTGTGGGTCAGATCCCGCTCTGCCACTCATGAGCTGTGTGACCTTGGACAAGCTGGTTAACCTCTCTGAGCCTCAGTCTCCTCCTCTGGAGACGGTAATGGTACCAACATCTCATGAGTATTATGAGTATTAACTGAGTAATGTGTAGGGTGAGTTCAGAATGGGTACCTGGTTGCTATAAATATTTTAATGATGTTGAGCAGTGGCCCCTTGAATAACATAATTTCCAGCCCCTGTGCAGTCAAAAGTCCGAATATAATGACTGATAACTTCCTGTTGACCGGAAGCCTTACTGATAACATAAACAGTCGACGGACACATTGCTGTGTGTGATGTGTGGGACATACCGTATTGTTACAGCCAAGTAGCAAATGTTATTAAGGAAGGCAGAAGGAAGAGAAAATACACTTCTCGCATCGCACTACACAAAGCCAGCGTCTAGGTGGACCCACACAGCTCAAACCCGCATTGGTCAAGGCTCAGCTGTAGCTGTCACTCTGACCCTTTCCAATCCCTCCTAAAAAGGGTCAGGCTGACCTTTCTTGGGAATTGTAAGTGCCTCAGAAAGAGCTAGCATCTCACTTCTCACTGGGGGGGGGGGGGGGGGGGGGGGGGGGGGGGGGGGGGGGGGAAGTATGGCCCAGCTCACTCTCGGAGGTAGTTAGGGCCTCCAAGCGGATGGCTCTATGTGGGCACAGGTCTGCTGCTGTGGGCAGAGCAGGGAAAGGGGAAGAAGGGGTTGTGTGAAAGGGGCCTGTGGGCAGGGGATGAAGAGGACTGGAATACAGAAGGGAAGGGAGAGGAGGAAGAAGAGAGACAGCCAGGGGTGGAAAGAAAAAGAGAAAGGAACAGACTGGGCTGGAGAGAACCCCCACCGCGCTGCCCCCTCCCAGAAGAGATCTAGGACTAGCCCAGAGACGGGATGGGTGCAGTACCCCTCTAGCCTGGCAGGTCACATGTGGAAGGTGGAGGGGAGGGGAGCAGCTCTGGAAGATGGAAGCAGGAGAAGAGAGGGACCCTCCCCACCTTGGCGGTACATGCGCATGGCATCCAGCAGGCGGGAGCCCCGGAGCTGTGCACGCAGCAGGGGTACGTCCAGCTGCAGAAGTCCGGCCTCACAGTGCTCTCCCGAGGGCAGGTCCAGCTCGCTGCTGCTGCTGACTCGGCGGGAGGCTGCAGACCGGGGCTCCCCAGCCCATCCCTCTGCTATGGGCAGGAAGCAATGCACGAAGTGCATCTTTGATTTCTTGATGGTGTCAATGAGGGCGTCCTGCCAAAGGGAAAGGGACAGGCCTCAGTGGCTCCTGGTGGCCCGGCTGGTGCCCAGGAGAGCATCTCCGCTCCTTATAGGATGGCAGGCATCCTGCCGCTGGCCGAGATGGGCCAAGCCTGGACAACTCCACCCTCCTGAGGCCTGAGGGGCCGCTCAGGCAGTGGCACTGAGCAGATGACCCACCAGCAGCGATTAAGTCCGGGGAGGGATGCTGAGTGGGTACCGGGTAAGCCAGGGCTCCCCCAGAATGGCCAGAGGAGCCCCGAGAGGGCCCTGGGGCCTAGACTGGCACACTTACCATCTGCAGCTTAATCTGGATGCATAGTGACTTCTTCTTGACAGCTGCCATACCCGTTGTGAAGGTCTTTCGCATGCTGGTGGCCCGGCGCAGGGCCAGCTGCGAGCCGCCCTCCAAGCCGGCAATGGAGCCCGACAGCACTGTGGCGCTGCCCGCCCGGCCCAGAAACAGGTTGCTGATAATTTTCCTACCAGAGGTGGAAGGGCGAAGGAGGGAAAGAAGTCACTTTGAGAGGCTAGGAGAGGGCGGCCTCCCTGCTCCTAGGACACCCCCAATCGCCCTGGCTAGGAGTCTGGATTATCTGGCCTGGGGCTGCACGTCCCACACCCTGCTCCTAGGACACCCCCAATCGCCCTGGCTAGGAGTCTGGATTATCTGGCCTGGGGCTGCACGTCCCACACCCTAGAGAGAAACTGGAGGGGAATCTACAAACAGGAAGAAGACAAAACCATGGGGGGTGGTGGGGACAGAAGTGTGATCTTCTCTTCTCCATCACCAGGAGGCCAGAGGTCCAGGGTGCCAGGAGAGATTAGAGCCCAACGCTCTCTATCATACCGTATAATCTGTGTATGACATCTACTGGTTGTTATCTGCCTGCCCCCCCACCCCCTGCCCCGAACTGGGCAGTGAGTTTTGTTTTATATACTGCCATCTGCCAGGTACCTAAGGAAAAGTGTAGGCGCCCAATAATTATTTGCTAGATAAACAAATGGATGACGGGCCTTATGGGACTGAGGGGTTTCTAAGGCTACTCCTGGCTTCTTTTAAAGTTTTTATTTGTATCTTTTTTTTTTTTTTAGTAATCTCTACACCCGGTGTGGTGCTCGAACTCATAACCCTGGGATCAATAGTGGCATGCTCTTCCGACTAAGTCAGGTGCCCCATTTTTTAAAGTGTTTTTGTGGGGCGCCTGGGTGGCTCAGTCAGTTAAGCATCTGCCTTCGGCTCAGGTCCTGATCCCAGAGCCCTGAGATCAAGCCCCGCATCGGGCTCTCTGCTTAGCGGGGAGCCTGCTTCTCCCTCTCCCACTCCCCCTGCTTGTGTTGCCTCTCTTGCTGTGTCTCTCTCTGTCAAATAAATAAATAAAATCTTTTTTTATTTTTAAAGTGTTTTTTTTTTTGTTTCATTTTGTTTTGTGTGTTACTCCTGCCTTCTATGAAGAATGTGGGGGTGCTATTCAAACTTCAAACTATAGGTCCCTCCAACCAGGCACATCCCACTTCTACTCCAGGAGGCCACCCCCAGGCTCCCAAGACCACTTGGCCCTGGCTGTTCCCTCTCCAGAAGCCGAGGCCATCAACCCTGCTGGTGAGGGGGCCTCTAAGACCAGGAAGCCCAGAACCAGCCCCGGGGATGGGACGTGGGCAGGGTGAGTGGCGTTCTTACTTCTGGGAGTCCTGCAGGAGCCGGGGGGCGTTCTGGGTGGCTGGGTTCTGTTTGGTGTAGCTCAGCCAGCCAGCCACGTTGTACTCAACCCAGTTGGTGCCATGGCTGTGGCCCAGGAGGAAATGGTGTGGTTTGCTGCTGCGCAGGAGGGGGCTTTGGCCTAGGGGTGGGAAAAGGAAGGGTAAGATCGTCAGGGCACAGGCCCCGAAAAAGCCCAGGGACTCAGTGAGACCTTCTGGGCAGTACTGTCTCAACTCATACAAGTGGGTCCTCAGGAGAGGAAGCCAAAGAACCCTCCAGGGGTACCACCTACCTTTTTTGTCGCCTTCCTGGGGGCCATAGTAGGAGAAAAGGCGCTCCAGGAGGGCATCCTCAGTGGCCCCCGGTACCAGTGCCTCCTCCTCCAACAGCCAGAGCAGGCCCCTTGCCTCGTCGGTGCGTGCCAGCGAGCGGACCTGCAGAGAAGTGAAGAGAAGCCACCATGTCCCACGGAGCCCCCAGCCCAACCACAAGCTATAAACTTGCTAAACATGTGCACATGTACACACCCCACTCGCAGCTCACACCCTGTGGGGCAGCTGGGCAGTGAGGCGGAAAAGGGAGCCAGACGGTGTTAGAGAGATAAGCCCACAGCAAAATCTCCCGCCTAGGAATTGTGTCCAAAGTCACCAAAGGCTGAAGGTTTCTCGTGAATCATCCTTATCCTCTCAGAAGTCACAAGGGCCGTGGGTGAGCCCAAGGCATTGCCTCCCGGGCAGATGAGATGAGATGAAGTCTGGAAGGCCCCGGGCAGGGGACATGGGCCAAAGGAAGCTGTCAGCCAGCAACGGCTGTGGTGTGCCCTAGTCCCCACCTGGGCTTTGAGCACAGGTGGGACTCCTGCAGGGTCAGGAACTCAAGCGCAGGAATAGGCGGAGTCGGGGTGATGGCAGAGCACGTGTCCCCAGCTACAGGGAAGGGCTGCCTGTCAGCGGCAGCCAGCTGCTGTCCCGGAATAACACTGGCCTTGTAAACCCTCCAGCTTTTAAGAGGATTCTGATTTCAAAAACCCTATGTGGGCCACACAAACCAGGCCTGTGGCTGCATCTAGTCTGAGCTGCCTTTTCCATGACATTTCCAAGGCTTCCTTGAGCAAGGATGGAAGCTTCCTTACACCCCATTCCTGCCTGGCCTTTGGGGACCAAGGAAACAAGTAAGAAAAGTGCCATTTCCCCCTCTCTTTGCACCCAGTTGCCTGCATCTTGCCCCCACCCCATGGCTGCCTGAGGGAGTCAGTGTGACTAGCAGGAGGAAGCAGAATGTGGCCAAGGACGGATGGGGAGCTAAGGTCCAGAGAGTCTGGAGCTGCATGGCAGGACCAGGCAATGAAGCCATGGGACAGTGAGTGGCAGACTCCACATTCAGGGACTCCTGTCCCCAAATGTGCCAAGGTCCCTCAGATAGGGAGAGCAAAGAAGGGAAGAGTCCATCCAAACACACTGTCTGACACACACTTCCTTCTAAGCCACATGGACCGACTCCCCACATCTCTTGGGAGTGGCAAAGGCTCTCAGCGGAGGCCAGCATGGGAACCCAGATGTCAGGAAAAGAAAAGCCATCTTCCCTTAGCGGGGACATGGAACTTAGGCACTTTAAGTACTAGTCCCAGGGGACACTCACTCTCCCTAGGGCCCTACCCCCTTGTTAGCACAGCAGGGCCTGCCCACAGGGAAGAGGGAGGAGGAGGCAGGGGTCGAAGCAGAGGATGGGAGCAGCAGCCTAGCAGGAACACCAGTTCTCTAGTAAAGTGCCTTCTGAAACTTCCCTAACTGAAGACAGTCAGCAGATGCCAAGTGCTCATCAGGCCAACCGGGCCCTCAGGCAGCAGAGTGCCCAAGATCCCCATCCAAAGTGTGACAAAGCCTGTCCCTAAGGTGGAGGGGTAAGGGGTGAGGGGCGAGGGCTCCCATTTAGCGCTAGGCACAGATTCCCTATTTGCACAGACTCCTCACCCACTCTGCTTGGCCGCACCCATCTTTTGGGGACAGCGGGAGGGATGACTCTATCCTCTGGGTCCAGCCCAGCTCTCACCAGCAAGGCGGAGACACCAGGCTCCTGGCAGACACACGTGAGGCTCAGCCAGGCACAGGACAGGGCCTGGGGAGAAAGGAGCTCAGACACCCAGGGGCTGAGGCTCTCACCACACCAGGGCAGAAAAAAGTGCCATCGTCCTGGCCAGACCGGCCAAGCAGCAGTAGCTAACACGGCAGTGAGGGCTCGACTGAGGGAAAGGAACAGACGAGGGGAAGAAGGGTCAGCCCAGGCCCTCGCTACAATTCCTACCAGGGTCTGATGGGAGGCTTGGTCCACGGCTGCCACGGAATCATTCACAGTGGGCTCCAAGTCGTCAAATGCCAGCTCGATGTTCTCCTAGGAGGGAAGGGAGAGAAGTCGTGAGCGCAGGCCACTTTTGGGGTGTAGCCCTATGCTGAAGGCAGGCGCTGGGCCAGCAAGTCCACCCTTCCATCCCTCTCTGGAGCTCCTCTCCTCCATCAGCTCCTCTGACAAGTGTTCACCACCTCCCAAGATACCACATGGCCTTTCTGGACAGCTAAAATTCGTTGGAGCTTCTTTAACACTGAGCAAAAGTCCCCTATTCCTGCTACTTGCACCTGTTGATGAGAATACACAGAATAAGCCTACTCTCGACTTCACACCGTCATCCTTGAAACACCAGAAGACTGCTGTCATTTGCTTACTGAATCTTCTCTCATCCAAGATAAACATCCTCCCCAGTTCATTCATCTCACTTGCCCATGAAGTAGGATTTCTAGATCTTGTCCCATCTGGGACACCCTTCTATGAAGGGGCCCTACATAACCAATCACCGTCTTAAGAGATCGGGAGCCAGGGAAGGCCCGGCCGGACCCAAATGGACGAAGGAACTGTGGGGTGGCAATTCACGGGGCCTAGGTGGGTGCCTTGAGGGTGGGCAAGGAGGGGTTCTCAGGGCCCCGAGTATATCTGCAACTTCCTGGAGAGCAAACTCTCTACAAAGGAAGGACGCAGTGTGGGGCAGGACAAGACTACCGCTCCGGGGTGCACAGGGAGACAGAAATGACAGACAGCAAAAGTGGGGAAAGCGGGGCCTGCCCTCTTCACCTTGTCCTCCCTGTGGGTGCCAGGAGGCTGAGGCAGGGGCGGGGGTGGGGTGGGGTGGAGAACGTCCGGCTGAGGCAAGGTCAAGTGCTACCTCCTTGTATCTTTCTAACTCCTGCACAAAGGTGCGCTCGTGGAAGAGTCTCTGCAGCCGGTCCTGGGCGTAGTTGTGGCACAGCTCCTCAAAGGACGCTCCTCGGGCTGACCCACCCTGCTCCGGGTTCTGGAAGCCTGGAGTGTCCACAATCATCATAGAGCAGAGCGAGTGCTGGCTGGACTTGAGAGCCCTTCACAGGGAGAGCCTGGGTCAGGCCTGGCCGGGGCAGTGCCGCCGAACAGGCCTCACCAGTCTTTCCTGGGCACCCAGGCAGCCCTCTTCTGCCCCAGACAAATCTCCATCCCTGCCCTGGTGCCCAGGACCCTGGGGGGGTGGCGGAAGGCGGGAACCGCGCCTCTCCTCGCCTGTGAGACCAAGGAGCCCCCTGCTGGTGGAGAATGGCGCTGCCTCGGCGATCCCACCAGCCCCAAGGCATCAACTCCCCCTTCGTCTCAGCAGGAGGCTGGGCAGCTCCTGGCCAACCCCCCCTCACCTGCCCCTCACTCACCTGTTCACCAGGGAGACGAGAAGGGTGAAGAGCTCACTGTAGAGGCCAGACGCCATGCCTTCTAAGCACTCCAGTGCGCTCAGTTTGGGGCCTGCGGGGCAAGAACATCAGCTCTCCCTCCTGCTCCTGGGGGTCCCCATAGGGGGTATACCCTCTAGTCACCCAGAATCAAGTCAGCATGGGGCTCTGGGGCTGGGCCTCTCCCTCTGAAGGAAGCATCTATTCGCCCCAGTGGTCTCCCCCGGCCAGAGCAGACTGCAGTGAGGCCTGGCTGGGGCCTCCCAACCACATCCACCTGCCAAGGGGCTTGGGCACCTGTGCTGTCTCCCAGGCTGCTCTCCTCAGGGCCCTGGCGGAAGGAGGTGGATCGCTGCAGGGTGCTGCCCTTGTGCTGGTGCTTGAAGATGGCTGAGGACAGCTCCTCCAGGCTGCAGCCCAACAGGTATGCAGCCTTCTGGGCCCACTCGTGGCGAGCAAACTGCCTGCGCCCAGCTATGGGGTAGAAAAAAAAGAAAGGATCTGGCATCTCAGGTCTTCCTCCTTAGTCCTTTTGATGGCTGTGCCCTTTGGCTCCCATGGCCAAGAAATGGGGAGTGGGCATCTCTTGGGAGTTAAAACCAGCCCTGATGACATCAGAAGGGCTTTAGGCAAAATAGGGACAGCTAGTGAGCAAGCAAGGGAGCGATGGGCTGCCAGCGCTTCTGGTGTCCCTTGAAGTCCTAAAAGAGGAGGGAATTCCACACCACTGCCACCAGAGGGCACCCAGGCAGCTCCAAACATCTCTTCTAGAGGGCCCGGCCTCAGGGATGCCAGCACGGGGAAGGACAGTCAGAGGGTGAACCAGGCCCCCTGTGATGAGCACAAGGGCCACTTGTGCCTGTGGGGGACACGTCATGAGAGTGTTCTACCACCTCCCCCTTCCATGAATGCATCGGGACCCTCTCCCTGACCTCTAGGCAGCTGCCAGGGGAGACCACGGCCACCCACCCACGGCCCAACAGTGGGGAAGTGGAAGAAGCCGCAGGGGAAAGGGAAGAGCCCACGCAGACAGACGCGCCTCAGCCAACATGTGTCTAATCACAGCAATTAGGGAAAGCTAACAAGAAACAAGGTTTTACCTTCAGCGGCTTCTGTAAGGCAAAGGACCAGCATGCAGCATGCAAAGAAAAACAGCGTGTTAGCAAACAGTCATCAACAGAGCCCGCCAGGCTCACGGGAAGGGACTGTAGTGGTGGTGGGGGGGGTGGTTTGGAGGGGGTTCGTGAGGATGAGCAGGCGAGAAAAGGGAAGCACATTCAGACTCAGAGACACACAAATACAAGCTCACACACACAATCTCAAAGGAGAACGTTTACGGATGTAATCACACACACACCCCTACAAAGACACCACGCACGGACACACACACGTGCACACGTACACGCATCCTCTGGAAAATAACTGGAAGCTCTAAGGAGGCAACAGACCCTGCTCGACAAGGCACGCGTGCCGACACACCCAGATCTGTCCGCAGGCCGGCAGTGCTCAAAGACTACAGGCTCATAGGGAACCTGGTCTCAGTGCCTCCTCAGAGTGGAAGAACTTCCTCAAGACACAGCCACACGCCTACCCCTCTGCCCACCTACGCCGTCTGGAGACAACTTCTTTAACCCAGAGCCTGCTTTCTCTTTGGCAGGGATGCCTCCCGCTGGGATTGCGAGGACCCGGACTCCTCACCACCTGCTCCTCGGAGCTCCCGCCTGTCCGCCCGCCCACCAGTACCCAGCCACCAGTGCTTTCTCTTTCTCGCCCCTGCCCCAAGAGCCTGGGGCCCTTCACATCCCTGAAGAAGATGGAGCCCAAGCCGAAGGCGCTGTTCAGAGGCAGCGTCCCTCTAAGAAAGGGGAGGAAGGGGTGAAGAGGTGCTCCGAGTGCCCGCCCATCGCGGTAATCTCAGAGGAAGGCAGCAGAGCTCCTCCAAGCCAGGCCAAGCTCCAGCCATTCACAAGCCCCCAAACCCAAGTGCAGAAGCGGCAGCCCACTGGTTGCCGCGGTGCCTGCTGCCCCCTAGTGGTCTCCACCCTGCCATGCAAGAGGAGGAGATCCCTGCTACCAAACCGGTGAAGAGAAGGGAAGACTCAGGGAAAACTGGCCTCGGAAAGCCCCACGATGCAAGCCCACCCTACCCCACCTGAGCCCCATGGAAGGCATCCTGAGAGGTCCCGGGATCAGGAGGCAAAATGAGTCGGAGCGGCTAGGCCTGGGATGCTGAAAAGCCTCAGGGCCAGCAGCACCCTCTCCCCGCTCCACCAGGGGCTTCTCCCAGGCCAGTTCCCTCCATTTGGACAGAACAAGCCAGTCCCCAGAGAGAGCCCAGGGCCACCACCAAGATGGGACAAGGTGGCCTCTACCCCCCAGGGAGGGGCCAAGGTCAGTTACCCGCTTGCTCCTCGGGGGCCTCTGTCAGGGAGGGAATAAAAAGCAGAGTTATTTCAGGGGGACTGCTCTGAGTTAGGACCCTTCTCCTCCCCCACAGCCTCCGAACTGCCACCCCCCTGCTCTCCACAGTGTTCCGTGTCACTGCTGTCCAAGTCCAGGGGCAGAAATGCTTCTCTGGGTGCTCGAAGCCTTCTGCTCCAAGCTGGGGGACTGGGAAGACAACAGGGGGAGTCTGCTAACAGAGATGTCTGTGCCAGGTGAGGACGAACGAACGCAGGGCAGGGCCTCCACGAGCTCTCCCAGCGACAAGCTGCATGGTCGAGACCCCTGGCAGGTTACCTTTGGTGGCGCCTGCAGCCCCCAGGTGGTAGATGGCAGCCAGGATGAGCCAGCAGGTTTTCTGTTCTTCTGGGGAGATGCCTAACACCTTCATGGCGGTCTGCAGCTTACTGAACTGCTGAGCCGCCTTCTGCTTCTCCTCAGGCTGCAGGGACAGACGGGCACGCGGGCACCACATCTCAGAGGTGCTGTCCCTCCCTGCGCACCCCCTGCTGCTGGGCCTTGGGAGGGCAAGACTGGGGAGAGCTGCCCAGCTGCAGTCCAGCTCCTGATCCTCCCACGGGGTGCTCCAGGCCGCTGGAGGTGGCCCCACTCCCAAGGCCCAGGGCTGCCAACCCTGTCCCCATAGCCCCCTCACCTTGGCCAGTGGCACAATCCCAAACACATTGTTCTCTGCCAAGTGGTTCAAGTGAAGCTCTGTCCTAGGGGTACAAATGAGGCATTAGCACGGTGTGTGGTCCCCATGCCAAGGGCCATCTCTCTACCAGGGTGGAGACAGATGGATCCAGCTTCCAGACTCTGAGTTCTGTCTGCCCATCAGGCCCTACTGTCAGGCCAGAGGCTGCCACCTTCCCTAACTGGCCTGGACGCCTGGTCAGAGCACTGGGCTCCCTAGGCCAGGTCACCAGAGATGCTCTGGTGAGAGTGTCCAGCCAGACCCCTGAACGAGAGCAAGGAATCTGCCTGCAGCATGAGTCCAAACAGGACAGAGACCGGGCTCTCAGCGACAAGACTAAGGAGGATAATGTTCCGGAGCTGCTTTTATCCTTTTATCCTTTTTTCCACAGAATAAAGACAGCAAGTCTGAGGGTCGAAAGGGAAGAGCCCAGCAGACAACCAGCCTAGACGGCAGGGAGGGCCAGGCTGGAGGGCGCTGAAAAAGGCCAGGCTTTCGGCTCTGGTGTGGACCCAACAACCGCTCAGCCCCACACTAGCCGGGTGACTACAGGCGAGTCCCTGACCACCCATGCCTTGCTGTGCTTTCCTCTGCAGACCTGGTTTTGGGGGCCACAGAGGTCCTGGCAAGGCTCCGGGAACACTGAATTCTGTGCCCAGGGCTCAGGAACTCCTGTGGGGTAGCTCCCCTTAGCTTGGACCTCATGTGTGGCAAGCATACAGTAAACAGATGGGATGGGATGCAATCAGGTGACAAGATCCAAGAGCCATGAGTGAGCTAGAGTCCAGGGCACCACTCCACCCCCGGCCCCGTTTCCTTGGCCCCATCTCACCTGAGGGTGCCATCCCCACAGGCCAGCAGGTAGTAGAAGACATTGAACGTGGCCTCACCAGCTGGGCGTCGAGCCACGCGCAGCTTCTCCAGAAGCATCGTCTATAGCACAGCATGGGAGGGTATGGTCGAAGGGAGTAGAGCCCGGTCAAGCCCCTCCCACCCCACACCAGAAAGAATGGGGCCCCTGGGAACAAGCATCGGCAGCTGACCCGCCACCAGAGGCTAGCTCCTCCCAGGCTTAGAATAAGAGAGGCCCAGCTCCTGGAGGGGCCCTGCTGCCCTGCCCAGGCCCCTGGGGAACAGTCTTCTTAGGGAACTGGGCACTTCATGGTGAGATGTTTCATTTAGCCTGGTAGGGGTCAGCCTTGGCTGGACCTTACTTTACTGACAAGTCAGTCTTAACCTGGGTGAAATTAGCCAGAGAGAAGCCCCTTAGCACAGGGCCAGGGCCCAGGAGTAGGGTGCAGCCAACCCCAAGGGTGGGCAGGACACTGAGGCATGCCCTACTCAGGGCCAGAGGTGGGGGGACAGAATGCTGGGGGGAAAGAAGACACTGGGGGCAGAAGGGTGAATGCCCAGAGTGGAGCAAACCAGCCCTGAGAGCCAGGGTCCATTTTCGTGGGGTAGAATCCCTGGAAAACCAGGCGCAGGAGAGAGACTGGTTTCTATGCCCTGAGTGTGCTTTCCTCTGCAGACCTGGTTTTGGGGGCCATCTCTTACCACCCTGGTCAGAGCACTGGGCCGATCTCTTACCACCCTGAAGGTCCCTCACCTGGATGGAGGCTGAGGCCACCTGGCCAGCTTGGTCGAAGTCCAGGGAGAGGATCTGGGAGAAGCGGGTGGCGTTGCCGTTCATGATGGTGGGGCTGTTCCCAAAGGCTTCCAGAAGGCTGTACAGAGCCTGCCACTTCTCCACTGCAGAAGACAGGCCCGGGGCCATCAGGAAAGCCTCCAGAGGCCCAGCCCAGGCCTATTCCCCCAGCACGCAGAGGCTCGGTGTTATACTGGCCAGGCTGCCCGGGGACAGAGGGGGTTTGGGGAACACAGAGAAGCCAAGGAGGAAAAAAGATGGCGCCTACGAGGCACTTCCAACCCCAGCCCCTCTCAGGTTTTCCAGGTGTCCTGTCTCACCGGAAAACACCTTGTTCCCGCTGGTGCCCGCGATGGTGGCCAGGTACTGCACCAGATGCTGGCAGCTGGTGGTCTTGCCGCTGCCACTGGCGCCCAGGAGGATGACAGACTGGTCCTGGCGGCTCATCAGCATGGCCCTGTACGCGGTCTGGGCCACGGCGTAGACATGGGGTGCCATGTCCTCTCGCCGACACCCCTTGAACATGTGCATCACCTTGGGTGGGAGGGGGGTGGAGGGAAGGGGTAAGGCTCTTAGCAGGTTCCACTCAGACACACCCCTCACTCCCAAGGTCCGCCTTCCTGGGCCTTTTACTGCCAGGGGGCTGAGGGACTCTGAGGCTAAGGCCATGTGTGAAAATGCAGATTCTAGCCCAATTCTGGCCTCTGTTGGAGGTTAGGGAGAGGGCCTCATGTCCCCACCCCCTGAAATGACTCCTCTTTGCCAGGTCAACTGTGAGAGCGGACAGGAGCCCAGTGGGACGCCCAGGGGAAGGCACGGAGCCAAGGAAGGTGGGGTAGGTAGGACACGGACGGGTTGGTGAGGCAGCAATGGTAGCCTTGGGGTTGCCGCACCTTCTCGGAGTACACGGCGGGGGCCCCCCGGGGGCTGAGGACGAGCAGGCTGGGGCCAGCATACGTGTGCAGCAGGCTCGCACCATAGCGCTGGCGCAGCGTGTGGAGGACGCTGGACTCATTGAGGTAGACCAGCGAAGCCAGGTCTTCCAGACGGTCGCAGGAGGGAGCATTAGCCTATGTGATGGGACAGGCAGGCAGGCACTGAAGACACAGAGCCTGCCTGCACCGCCAGTGGACAGGCCCGTCCTGCCCAGACCCCTTCCTGTGCCCTCCACCCGCAAACCTTCTCCACATCATCCTCATCGACATCCAAGATGGCGCCGTCATGGTCCAGCTTCACGCGCACCTTCCCTTCCGGCAAGCTGAGCTCCTCAGATTTGAGCTGACTGCCTGCAGAGCAGGGACAGACAGTCAGACACAAGCCTGGGGACCTCTGCCGCCCTCTCTGGGCCCTCTGTGGTCTTGCCTCCTCCCTGCCCTATCATGGGGCTCTCCTCACTCATCACCCAGGCCTCACCAGACCTAGAAGGCACACCCGGCCCTGAAAACTGAGAGGCCCACCCAGGCGTTCTGTTCCCTGGGCAGCTCCAGACTCACCCAGCGAGAAGCCATCCTTATGGACCAGCCACACCTTCTCTGTCTCATGCCAGGCCTCCTCAACGGCAATCTGCTCTTCTGTCTTCACCTGTGGGGGTAGGGGGGATAAAAAGTCAGTCCTTGTTCTGGAAAACAGAGTCAGGAGAGCAGGAGAGAGCAGACATGTGAAGGGAAGTGCTTCTGGAGGAGCCTCTGGGTAAGGGGAACAGCTGGGGGGGGGGCAGAAACAGAACAGGGGACATCGGAGGTGTCAGAGGAAGAAGGTGGGGAAGCCAGGGGATGGGGGGTGGTCCTGAGGAGCCCTGAGGACGAGGACACAGAGTCAGGGACCATGCCAGCCTTGAGAGTTCGGAAGGACGGGGACACTCCGAACTCGAGTCCGGAAGACAACAGACCACAAAAAAGCAAACCAGGTGTCACCTTCAGCTACCCTCTTCCCCACTTCCCTGTGGAGCCTGTAGGGTTGGTGTCCTGAGCCCGCACACTGCCCCCTGGGCCACCGCCCACTGCTACTGTGACCTCTCACGCCCAGCTTCTGCCTTCAGCCCACCAACAGGCCCTCCTTCACCAAGCTGGGAAAGGATGCTTGCTTCCTAAAGCCCTGAGGAGAGAAGTGTCTACTATATTGCAACACGAGCTGCGGGTCCTGAATCCTAGCCTCGGCCTGGCCTTCCCTCCAGAGGACGCGCCCCTGGAGGCACATGCCAGCCTTTCCACTCCTGCCTCATGCCTCCTCAGAAGGACAGGCGAAGGCCCTGCAAGGGCATGAAATAGCATGGCCCCATATGTGGGGGGAGGAGGCTGGCAAGGACACGCGAAAGGCTTGTGTGCCACGGGGATGGGCAGTGGAGCAGCTGTGAGCCACTGTCGGTCTCTGAGAGGAGACGTGAGACTGAGGCGCAGACACTGCTTTGTGTCACTGAGCTCCTGGGTGAGGGATCGGGAAGGACAAGGAAACATAATAAGTCTTTTCTTTGTCACATTTCTTGGAGCTGAAAGAAAAAGAGGTCGGGTTCTACTCCCAGGTTGGGTCCTGGCTTCACGTAACCCCCTCTCCCTTGCTGATGGCCCTTCTGTGTTCGAGAGAGAGCAGCCTGGACTACACGTGGTCCCCGGCTCTGGGAATCATGGCCAGTGAAACCACCCTTCAAACAGGAGGACCGCTATGGGGCCAGCAACATTTTAAATTGTTAAATGAAGACATTTTAAAAAAAGAAAGGAAAAACTAATTCTTTATTATTTGAAAAAATGTGACTTTGTAAAAAAAAAAAAATCACAATGTTTTACTCTTTTTTTTTTTTTTTTTAAATCACACGATATAGGTGAAAACCTTTGTCTCGAATGGACACGTTTTATGGGTCAGGTGTTTGGAACCCGACAAACTAGGGGGAGGTCAAAGGGTCAGGCGGGGCCTAGAATTAATCCTTTAGAATGAATTCAAAACTACGTTTCCCAGACTGGCCAGCAGGTGGAGCCAGAGCACGCCACATCCTCACTGGGACTGCAGGTAGGAGGTGGGAGGGGCTCAGCCTCTTTGCTTTCTCTAGCCAGAAGTGAGCAGAATTGAAACTCCTAGAAACCAACACTCTTGCCAGGCTCTTGGGCTCCAGTGGTTAAAAACCATGTGCCACAAGGCCAGACTTGAGTGGTGACACCCTGTCTAGACGCTCACCAGGGGCCTGACATAGAATTGCCCCATGTCAAACTTCGGGCATCGCCTTCTCCAAGGATACCCACCCCCCCCACCGACACTGGGTGGGAGCCAGAAGGGGAAAGAGGCCTTACACTCCAGCATGAGGCCCGAGCACGCCAGCCCAGGTACCGGCCAGGGGTGGCGGGTGGTTGCTGGAGGAAGCAGAGGGCTCCTGAGGGGGGCAGGAGCACCCTACCTGGCTGTGGGCAGGAGAGGCGGCCTCAGGGTCCAGCTGACAGCAGCAAGCAAAGAAGAGAGAGAGAGAGAGAGGGGTGAAGACAAGCAGACCATTGGCATGTCTCCTTCAGCAAGCGCTCTGGATCATGTGGGTGGGCTCTCTCTGGCTGCCCAGGGTGCAGGGTGGAGGTTGGAAGAGCTCAGGGGCCAGGATGGGAAGCTGGCCTGGGCAGGTGAACTGCGCCCAGTCCAGGAGGGGCCAGACCCAGAAGGAGAGGCCCAGCCTGGCGAAGATACCTGTTATCATCAGAAGCCTCGGAGAAGACATTCTGCTAAGTCACTCACTGTGGCCTGGGCAGGAGTATGTCACTCTGCCTCGGGCCACTGTCTCCCCTGGGTGGGATGTCCAGTGCACCCTGGACTAGGCTCTTTTATGAGCTTGTCAGGCCAGACCACCTCCCCACACCCAGGGCCTGGGCCCCTTGGGTGGCTCTGGCCTTATCTCCAGATCAGCCAGTGCCCTGGAGAAAAGTGGTCCCCTGGAGCCAGCAGACCCCAGAACAGGGCTGTCCCTATCCTCCAAACACACACAAAGGTGCCATACCCAGTACCAAGGCTGTCCTTCCAGGCTGCCACCCCTGCGCAGAACGCCATAGAACAAGTCTCAGAACAAGACCACTAGCAGCCCCAAGTCTAGGACCCCTTCCTCAATCCCCCATTGTACCCCTGCCCCACTCGCAGGCAGGCACACCATCCCATGGCAACACAGAGGCACCGTGCCACCGGGGCCACCTGCCCATGAACCAAGGGACTGTGGGCAGACCCTGGGGCCGGACTTCACCGGTCTCTCTGTTTACTTAAAGACCTTTCTGAAGAGGAAGTCAAGTCAGCCAGGCCTTGGGCCTTGCCTATAAGGAATAAGCAAGGAGTTAACAGGCCCCAACTGGGTCTGGAGAGCCAGTGCATAAAAAGAGGGGCACATGAGCCCTGGCACCAAGCCACGGCTTCCAGGGCAAGAGAATGGGGCCAGAGGAAGAGGCTGGGTCCTCAGCCAAGAGGGATCCCCTTGGCTGTCCCCTTCCACGGGCACAGGGCTCTGGGTCCCCTCGAGGAACAGGCCTCACCACTCAGACTTTCTAGAGAGCCCTTCTCTTATTTCTTCAGGTGAGAAGGCCACGTGAGGGCCCCCAGGCTGCCACGGAGCCATCCTTCCATAGTCAGATGCTCCCCCCCGGCACCCCTCCCGGCCCGACACCCACAGTCTGGCTGCCAGCCTCGGCACAGAGGAGCACCAGGGCCTGGGGAACCATACACAAGAGGTGCCATTACAGAAGCTGTGAAGATCCTCTCAAGGCGTTGCTGGGCCTCCTCTGCGGGGGTCAGCTGGACCTCAGGGGCAGCTCCGGCCTAGGGGTTAAACCACCGTTAGTCCTGGCCTGGGGTGGGGGGCAGTGGGGCACAGCATGCCAAGCTTGAGCCTAGGAAGCCGCTGGGGCCCAGTGGGTAAGTGGGGTAGGGTCAGGGGGGGCAAGCCAGGCAACAACTTGAGTTTTTAGACTGTCAGATGAGAAAAAAAGAACGGGTACCTGGAAAGTCTGGGGTTCTTCCTTCTCACAGTCCTAACAACTTCAGCACCAGGATATCCCTATTCCCCTATATACCCTCTGGCTCCTTCTCCTGGCCCAGGTGGCAGGTGGGTGAAATCCAGGTCAGGGCCCACCTCAGCCCCCAATTCCACCCTAGTGAGAGGGACAGGGAGCCAGAGGGAGGGCGGCCAGGCCCAGGAAGAGGCACATGACACTCTCTGGCTACTTATAAGTTCTACTCAGGGGCTGACAATTTCCCTCATGGCCTGCCCATCAGGCCAAGATGCTCCTGACATCTTGGCCTGATGGGCCAAGGAGGTGACTTCCCTGATTCCAAGGAGGCCAGCAAGGCTGGGAAAGCTGTCGCCTGCTCTTCTCTAAGTTCTGTGAAACCCAGGAAACCCAGTGAAACCCCACGCCCCCGACCCTGCCCTTCCTGCCAGAAGAGCATGAAACAGCCTGGGAGAAACAGTGGCGAAACTTGACTCCTCCCCTGCCAAACCTCATGAGGCCTCAGAAGGCTCTACAAAATAGGGAAGTTTGGAGAGAGCTGTCCCTGACCAAAGGACCAGCCATGTAGGCATCACCTTCCAAGGTCCTCCCTTCTGCCTCTCAGCCTCCTGTCCCACGGAGAGGGTACTTCGTGGACAAATGGGGCCTCAGATCAAAAGGGGGCCCACTGTGCCCATTTGCCACCCAGGCACAGGGCTCAGGAGTCCTGCTGCCAGAGGGAACTGCGGGCCAGGCTTGAAGAAGGTAGTGATGGCAATGATGGCATTAAAACCACCACTAAGAGCATCGCTACCTATGCCATCATGTGGGCACCCACCATGCCAGACACTGGGCTCAGAGCAGTGTACCGTTGCTCATCTTCACAGCAACCCTTCCAAGCTGGGGTTATCCCTTGCTTGCAATTCCAAGATCCAAAAGCTCCTTCTCACCCCAACAAAATATTTTTTTCTTCTTCACTATTTTGGTGGCAAAACCTGTTTGTAGTCTAGCTCCCTGCTGTGTGAACAGTCATAGATTTTTCCTGTGAAAATATTTATGTGGGTTACAGGTTGCTGCTCATTATGTACGACTTTCTAAAATACAAAAATCACTAACTTCCCAAACACTTCTGGCTCCAGGGGCTTCAGAGAAGGGACTGGAGACCTGTCCCGTCCCTCCTTGGCAGATGAAGGTTGAGTGATGGGACCCTGCTGAGCTCCCACACTGGGTGAGTGGCTGGGGAGGTGAACACAGGTCGCCAGACTCCAGAAATTCTCTTCCTACCCTAGTGCTGATATGATAAGACTTTGAGCCTCTGCTTGGCATCCAGAGCCCCTAGCCGACACCATGCAGCCTGGGAACAGGCCCTGATCCCACGCAAGAGGGTCGAGGAATAGCGGCATGCTGGTTAGCGGGGTCCATCCCAGAGCAGAGGCCGCCATGGGCTCTGGCACGTGGCTGAGGAAAGCCATGCAGCCCCTCCATGGGCACCTGGCCAGGCCCAGCGTCTCAGCCGCGTGGACGTGTTGATGAGGCGTGGGAAAGCTGGCTGTGAGGGTGCCTGGCCCTCCCACAAGGGTGGTCGGGCACATGGGAGGTTAGTGACACACTGGGGTACCTCCTGTTGCACGTCAGGGGCCGGTGACTTGGAGGGCGGCAATCCAGGGAGGTTCGACTTCGGGCCGGTGGAGACTGGGACCACCAGCTCTCCTGGTGGGGCTGGGGAACTCTGCTTCTCTGGGATTTCGGTTTTGGCTGGGGAGCCTGGCTCCTGGCTGGAGGGCTTGTCCCCTTTCCCTGGAGACTGCCTGCCACGGGGCTTGTGGTCCTTGCCCTTGCCCCGAGACATCAGGCTCCGTAGGCCCACGGAGAGCTCATCCTTGGCTGCCTCCTTCTTTGTATCAGGCTTAGGTGGGGCAGGGGGGGACAGAGGAGGCGGGGGAGGTGGTGGCTTGGGACCGGATGCCGCCTTTTCTCCCCTCTTGCCTCGAGCTGGGTGCTCCGGGGATTGGACCCCCCTACTTGAAGGCTCCTTGGCACTCCCAGGCTCCTCGCCAGGCAGCACCTTGCTCACCACCTTCCTAACCGCATTTGCCACTCTCTTCCGGGACAGGCCCTGGGCCTCCTCGCTTGGGCCTTCTGCGGAGGCAGTCCCTGGGCCATTCATGGCGAGTGTGGGTGCAGGGCTCTTGGCTCTCTGGGACGTCTCTGAGGGTACAGGGCTGGTGGAAGGCTGAGGACTCCTAGATGGGCCACTGCTGTCCTTGGAGCTGCCCTCTGGCTGGTCACACAAATATAGGCAGACATTAGCATCAGCCTTTGCGTCCCTGCCCACCCCGTGCAGAGGAAGGGAGAGGTGCGACCTCAGGCCTTGTCCTGGAATAGACCTTCCGTCCATCCAGAGCTCCAAGAAGCTCTTACCAGGAAGCCCTCAGTCCATCTTCCAGATGGTACAACTGCACCTATGAGTTTGGCTTCTCTCTCACACAAAGCACAAGCAGGTACTGCTGTCACCTGCTGTCTACCCCCGAGTCTTAGCACAGGACCATGAGATGCCAGCAGAATGCCCGGAGGCCCCTGCTCTGTCCCAGACTCACTGGTCTATGTCAGGGCAGCAACCAAGCCCCAGCCCAGGTGAGCCCAAACACAGTAGAGAGAGCATGGAGAGGCCAGACCACCAATTCCCGCCATCAATCCTAGGTCTCGTTCTGGGGCTTCCTGCCTCTGGTCCCCGGCAGTCAGACCCCAAACCTACCCATCCCAGCAAAAACCAACGCTCAAGGGGCTATTCCTGGCCCCAGAATGGGCTGAGCTCCTCCTGCTCCTCTGGTTCGTGGCCATTGTCTACGGCTCACCTGCACTTGCAGGGGCTGCGGAGACCAGTGTGGGCCCGAGAAGCTTCCACTCCAGCCTGCTTTCTGCAGTTTTCCTCCTGCAAACCCCCCCAGGCCTGGAGGCCTCCCAGCTCCCAGAGTAGTGTACAGAATGACAGGATGAAGAGGAGGCAGCTGGGGCCCATGGAGGATCACACTGAAGTGGCCATAGATCACCCTGCCCTAGAGCTGGGGCCCTGGCTCAGCCAGCCTCCCAGCCTCTGGGCACCCGACGGGCATACGCTGGCACACACTGCCCAATGCACCCACCCTTCCCCCAATACTGTTGGCAAGCGTCTGCAGTCCCAAGGGACAGCCACTGGGGAAAGCCAGGCTGGCTAATAGCAGGGCAGAGTTTCCTGCAAAGCCAGCCCCATTGCCTGGGTGAGCAAGGTCAACCCCCGGGGGCGCTCCTTGCTGGTCAGGCAGAGCCCTGCCACTCAGGGGCCATGCTTGAGTCCCTGTTCCCCAAAACAACGACCTTGGTTCTAGGGTGCCCCTGGGCTCTGGGCCCTGCAAGTCTATCATCTCTGGCTGGGACGCGGGAAGACGCTCAGGGTGGGCAGCCCTCTGGCTGCCACGGGGAGAGGCTGCCCTACATCCTGAGCAGAGCTGAGCCAAGTCACCTCAGCTGCTGGTGGCCCTGTTGCAGGGGTGGGGAGAGGAGGGCTGGAAGGTGCCTCTCCCTCAACCTCTTGGACCACGAGTGCACTGCGGCATGCCAGGGCCTTGTGGAGCTGGCTCCTGGCCCCAGCTGCCAGCTCCTGCCCCCTCCCCCTCCCTCTTCTGGCTTTCCTCCCATCCCCCCAGCTGAAGATGGTGGTGAGGATGATGGTAACCGCTGGCACTAGTGCTGGGTTTACCCTGTGCCAGGAAGTCCTGAGGGCACTTTATGTGTGATTTTTCATAAACAATCTGGATACTCCAAGGCCCTTCCCACACACGTATCTCAAACACTTCTCCTTTGAAATCACAAGCTTGCCCTGCAGGGTTAACTACAGATCAGATGGAAGCCACAAGGCTTGGCTGATCCAACCTCCATCCAAGGAAGCGGGGCAGCTGGGACAGGCACCATCCGGGGTGACGAAGCACGGAGCTGCTTTGTGACCTGGCTCTGGCCCAGAGCCCCCTGCACTCCCACCCCCTGAGCCAGCTGCAGTCCTCTCCTAACTCCACATCTTTAGACCTGGCTATTCTGGAACCATCTCTCCCTTCTCTTGCCTGAAACGAGTCCAGCTTTCCTCAGGGTCTCTATCTCAAGGCCAAACGACCTGGGGGAGAACCGGGGGGGCCCCGGGCAGCTGAAGCCTGCCTCTGGGTCACCCGTGCTAAGCAGCTGACGGGGTCTTGGGAAGAGAGAGAACAGCTGCAGTGAAATCCCTCCCGGGGCTGGTCCCAACAGCTGAGCTCTCGTTTGGTGCTCCCCGATCTCAGAGTTTGCACACCTAGGCCTCTCCGGCAACCCCCCAAGTATTCAGGAAGCAAGAACTAAAGGTAAAAACGAAAGAGAGGGGGTCGGAGGAGGTCTCCAAAGCCCCTCAGGGTTCCCATATCCTCCATGCACCCCAAGTTGGCATCACACATGCTGCACTTTCTGCCTTGTCAGTGACATTCCCTCTGGCCACCCCAGACAGGAAGGGGTACCCCGCCGGGCCTGCCTGCTCCCGGGAGCTGCCTCGTGGAGGAGGCCAGGGCAGACGGGCACACCCACCCGGGGACGTGCTCATGGGAGTGGGGGGGCTCTCAGAGAAGCACTTACAGCCCCTTCCTCCTTGCCAGGAGGGCCAGGCTTCGGCAGAGTTTTGTCCTCCTCTTTAACCTGGGGGAGCAGACAAAGAAGTCACTCGCAGGGCAGGGTGGGGAAGCTGAGCATCAAAAGCACAGGAGGCAAACCTCCAAGGGGCCCTCCCTCCCTAGGAGGCAGAGGTCCCGTGAGTTCAGGAGTACTGGGGTGAAGGACACGAGTGACAGAGAGCCTGTGCCGGAGTCCAGACTGTCCAGTGACATCTTCAAGAGTGAGTAGTCTCCATGGTTGTGGGGGGGCGGGGGAGCCCTGGCCTCAGTCCCCAGTCACGTGTCCCACTTGGGCTGTTTAAAGAGAGTGCCGTCATGGCCTTGGTTATGGGGTGGATGGAAAGATCCAGATAACTCAACTCATACTAAACGACAAGAGTCATTCCTGGCTCAGACGAGGGGTGGTCTGAACAGGAGTCCCCTGACCTAGTGACTAAGGAGGAGGGAATGACCCCAGTGTGGGGGCCCTGCTGGGAGGAGACTGCTCCCAGGCTGGCTCCAACTTGCTTTGAGGCCCCTGTGACCCCCCCAGCCCGGAGCCCGCACGCCTTCCCAGCCAGATAGCTCCAGATAGACAGAGCTCCACCTGGAGGCAGGACAGAAGGCATAGGCGAAGATTCAGGAGGCCAGACATTTTGCCAACCCCAGACCCACAAAACTGTCAACTATGGAGCCGAGGGAGGAAACCCCGAGGTTAGGGGCACAGTGTAGAGGAAGGAAAGATGCCCTCTGGCTGCTCCGGCCAGGGGGGCTGTGCTCAGCATATGCGCTAGCTGGCCTGTGTCAGAGGGAAGGACCCGAGTTGGGAAAACGGCAGCCACCATGCTGTATCTGGAAAAAGAAGAGACACGGTGGGTACTCTGATGGTCCCTTCAGTACTGAGATTGGCTCGGGACAGACCTAGAGGGGCCAGGCCTCAGTCTGAATGAGCCTTCTGCCCGCCCTGCACTAGTGTCTCTCCCTCCAAAAGCTCAGACGGTCCCGGTGGATTTTGTTTCTCTTCTTTCCCCAGTCACTTGGGACGATGGGAAAAAGGCAGGTCTGGGAGCAGTGCTGGCCATCTTCAGCATGCCTTTCTTTCCCGGAACCGTGGGGGTGGGTGGGGGTAGGTGTCGTGGCAGGAGTCCTTGATTCCTAATGGAAAAGACCCTTGGAAACTCACGTTAACTATCCACCTGGTGGTTGGTGGGGCAGAGGAGACTCTCCATTTGTCACCAGGGTCCTTGGCTACATTTGAGCCCTGATTAGCAGCGCCTAGGGCACTGACCAGCAGGATGGCCGCTGAAGTTGTAAAGCCGTGTCTTGTCTATAAATCTATTTTCAACTGGCCAAAGCTTCAAAGTTAGTTCACACTGTTACGGCCACAGGGAAAATGGCAATTATTCCTTGGATCTACTTGGATCTACTTGGATCCTAGGGTCTACTGCCTTAGATTGGAGCAGATAAAGGGAAGGGAGGGGCTGGAGAGGGAGAGGGAATGAGGAGGGGTGGCAGAGTCCAGGACTGCGCCTGCGGCTCCCCACCAAAATGTCCATCACTCACACCCCCCACATTCCCCCCACACCCCCAGGGATCACACCATGCATTAGCTCCTAACACACAGGTCAGAGGAACGTCAAGTCCCACAAACCACACAGACTTGCTCATGACTGCACGCAGTGCTGTTAGCTCAGGCTCAGGGATGGCCCAGATTCCAAGTCCACTCCGCGTCCCTCACCCGCTCCAATTCTGTCCTCCCTCTGGGGATGCGAGCTGGGGACCCCAAGCGTCCCGCCCAAGTGGAGGAGCGCTGGGGGCAACACTGGCCGCCCCCTGAAATGTCTGGGACACCAGGCAGGGCTCTGAGCTCAGCTCCGGATTTAGCCTCAGGCTGACTCACTGGCCACGCCCCCGCTCCCCGCTCCCCAACCAAGGGCTCTGTCTGTCATAGGTCATTGCCCAGCTGGGGACTGTGCACCACACAAAGGCATGCCCAGGGCTGCCGCCTGAATCACCCTCTGGAACCCAGGCAGCCAGCTGGCCTGGCTCTGGGCTCTTGGCTCCTGTCCTTCTTACCCACCACAGTCCCCAGATGCGGGGAGACACAGTTCCAGAGGCCTCCGAGCCGAGGCCGTTCCCAGCGGCCCCTCCACAGCAAACCACGTTCCCAGGGGTGAGCCAGAGCAGCAGTGGGGAGGGAAGGGTGTGGAGGGGTTAACTTAGATGGGCACCAGTGGGACAAAAGGCAGCTCAGCCTACCAGAGGTGGAGCTCAGAGGAAGAACATGACTCAGCGCAGAAGCCCATCCAGAGAGAAGAGTGAGTTATCCCGCCCCGCCCCGGTCATTCTCCCCAGCCCCCGGGTACACACACATGCGCTAGGCCATATCTAGCTCCCAGAGCTCTATTGCCCACAAGCCAGACTCCTGCCTGCACACACCATGCCAAGCGCATAGGAAAAGCACAAGGATTCTGAGACCCAACTTTCCTTTTGCTCCCAGAAGGCGAACCTTGATGAAAAGGCCATGGCGCCGAAGGAAGCCTGCACCCAGGGTCAGAGCAGACACGGGGGTGGGCAGGGTCGCTCAGGGAATCCGAGTCTTCCTAAAGGCCACGACCTGCTGGGACAAACACCTTGGGCAACAGGGAACAGGAGGGAGGAAGTGGGGGAGGGGGGACAGATGGCAAAGCCCAGACATCAGAGGAGGAGCAGGGAATAAAACACGAGGAAAGAGACAGCAAGGTCGGGTACAGACCATGGAACTTCCTGCCCTTGGAAGCTGTGTGTCCTTGAATAAGCCAGCTCACCTCTCTGGGCATGTCTGTAGAATCAGGGGATGGACTAGGGTAGATAATGGCTAAAGTCCTTTCCAGGTCTGCACCCCAGGAGTCTGGTAGGGAGAGGCACTCTAGCCCTCCATTGCAAGAACCCGAGGTACATGCCCATGAAGGTATTAGCAATGCTTCTCCAGGGCTCTTCACCTTCTTTGCCTTCTACCTGCCATACATCACTACCCTCCAGGGGCAGGAGGTCTGGAGAACGGTAAAGCTGCCCCATTGATGGGTGAGAAATCAGAATGGGTGCTCTTGGGAAGCAACAGGCAGAATCTGCCTCCTCCCAGGGAGAGGTTTCGTCCAAAGAATCCATTCAGTTCAGTGGAGTTTAAGAACAGGTTCATTCTGATTACTGCTTACTGATGAATGGCTGGTGAAAATCAGAGAGTTATTTTTAACGTGCTTTATTGACTTGTCTATTTTCTTATCCTGTTCATACACGAGACTTTGTTTAATTATTTAACTCATCTGGTCTTTGATCTCCTGTGCGTGCAGGGAGGAGCCCCTGCGTCCCAGGCGGTGAGGACACCAGCCAGTTCACACCCCGGCCTGACCCTCTGTCCCAGCTCTTCCTGAGGAATTCCGCTCTGAATGCAAATGTGGGGCTCTCCCCGGAGGAAATTCTCTCTCTGGCTTTTGTGAGGAATCACCTGGCTCTTTCTCCTCTCTTCGTTATCACTGGCTTTTAACGATTTCAAAGATTTGCTTAGGACGCAGAATAACCTATCTATCACACAAGCCAACACAGAAGAGGTGAGGAACTCAGCCCCAAAGATGGTGGCAATGTCTCCACCGCGGTCACCGTGGTCACTTCCAGAGCTGGGCACGAATGGCTCTGTGCAGCGAGGCGGCCCGGGTCTCTCCTTCCTGACCTGCTCCCTCTAGGGATTTCAGCCGTTTCTGACAAGCTCCTTCCCAACTGAATATGGAACATCTATAAGGTGATGGGCCCTGTAAAAATATTTAACACATACTTTGAACTGTAAGTCTTACAACAGCCTCACGACATAGGATTTATTGTTCTTCTCATCTTACTCATGAGGAAAAAGACTCGGAATGAGATGAGGCCCCAGAGCTATTAAGTGGTGGAGCTGGGATTGGAACCCAAGTCACTCGACTGCAGAGCTCCCTTAGAGGCCCACCTCTTCTGCGGGGTCAGGCCGGGTCAGAGGGGCTGAGTCGACCTTAGGAGCCAACTCTGGTTAATGTATTGTGTCACTGTCAGCTCCTTCCCAACTGAATATGGCAGTGTTCAGGAGGTCTCCAGAGGTCTGGGTCCAGCTGAGGCATGGAGTGACAGTGAGGCATTTTGCTAGTGTTCAATGTGCCTGGATAAGTTTCTAGACTTGCAAAGGGAGACCCCACCACGATCCTGCCCCTCGGAGGCTCCAACCCCCTCTCCGACCACCCTCTCAGGTACTTTTGGCCTTGTCTCCCTTTTAAAAAAAAAAGATTTATTTATTTGAGAGAGATAGAGAGAGTGTTGGGGGAGGGGTGGAGGGAGAGAGAAACAAGTAGACTCCGTGCTGAGTGGGGGAGCTTAATGAGGGGTTCGAACTCATGACTCTGAGATTGGGACCTGAGCTGAGAAACCAAGAGTCAGACGTTTAACCAACTGCGCCACTCAGGCACCCGTCTGGCCTCTTCTCTTGAGGGAAGGGAAGAGAGACCAGTGCTCACTGAACACCTGCAATGAGCCAGGCACAGCGGCGGGCCCTTCACACCGCCTCCTTACTTCATCCTCCCAAAAACCCACTTTCTAGAGGGTGAGGGCCTCACTGAGGGCCCCAGAGCTAGTCAGCAGCCACACTGGGATTCAGGGCGTGAGAGGTCTGTGTGTCCACAGCGTTTCCGGGACTGTGGTTTCCTCGTGGGCAGGACACAATGTTACCCATCATCCTGGGGGCACTTAATAAATACACATTTGCTGCATGATAGTGTGGCAATGGGGGTTCTTCGGCAAACGTCTCATTGCCATCTGGTCTCTTCCCTCAACTGTAAACTAAGGAGAATAACATTTGCCAATCCTGATTCCCAGGGATGAGGGGAACACAAGGAAGGGACACTCTCTAAACTTAGCAACAATAACTAGTACACTCGATGCCATGGGGTGGGGGGGAGGGCGGGGACACTCTGAAATTGCTGAGTAGCTCTTTGGGAAGAAACAGGAGCCATAAAATGCATCAGCCTTTGGCTCTAGCCATCCCATCTTCAGGAATGTCTAAGCAATGAGCTGATTTAAAGCAAGGCAGAGAAAGAAAAAACCCACAAACCCACAGAGAGACTTTTCAAGATGCACTCTATGTAGGAGTCCCAACCTGGAAACCACCCAAATCCTAGCATTAGGGAAGGGATAGGTGAGCTATGGTACTTGGACCCATGCATTGTTATGTCACCATTTAAACTAACGAATGTGTGGGACGCCTGGGTGGCTCAGTTGGTTAAGCGGCTGCCTTCGGCTCAGGTCATGATCCCAGCGTCCTGGGATCGAGTCCCACATCGGGCTCCTTGCTGGGCAGGGAGCCTGCCTCTCCCTCTGACTGCCTCTCTGCCTGTGCTCACTCTCTCGCTCTCTCTCTCTCTGACAAATAAATAAATAAATAAATATCTTTAAAAAAAAAATAAACTAACGAATGTGTGACCACTGTCACTGTAGGGAAAACTCCACCTAAGATAATATCAATCAAAGAAACTAGGACCGAAATAGCGTGCAAACAGTGATCATTGTCATCTTGTAAATTGTGTAAATTAGACACAACAGAGACATTTGGTATTTATTTTGTTATGTATTTGTTACTTACTCCTTATTTCTATTGTAAAGAGGGCTAAATAGTCCATAAAAAAGAAAAAGCAGAGGAGATAATAGCTGAGAGCATTTGTTCTCCAAGAGGAGACATCCGAGAAATGTGCTTGGGGACCCATCGATGCTCAGCCTGGGAAGGCTTCCAACACTCAGGGGGCTGGACAAGGCTGCATTTTAGCCTCTGCAGGGACGAGCAAGCAGTAGCCGCCCTTACCTTCCCATTCTCTGTGCCCCTCACAAGAGGGAATGGGGGCACAAATGCCCCCAGGAGAAGCTTTCCACCCACCAGGCTCCCCACAAGCATGGAATTCCCAGGCTGGGGAAAAATGCACCGAGGTTCCAGTGTCCCTGCAGATATCCATACACCGGGAGATCCCAAGGGAAGTGGGAAGAGAAAGAGGAGATCCTGCTGTCTGTGACCTAGAACTTGGCCCCTCTCCCCTCTACCAACTCTGGAGCACATTTAGAGGAGAAAGAGACATGGAACCCTCCTCCCTCTCCCTTCCTGTTCTGAGCAGCAGAGAGTAGCTCCCAGGAGACCCTTTCCCTGCCAGCCCCACCCGAGCACCTTCTTATCCAGGGATGGGAGTAGGGCATGAAGGCAGAGGGAAGAAAGAACTGCAGTAACAGCTAACCTTTGCTGAGCCCGTCCGAAGTGTCGGGCACTGTGCTGTGTCCTCTGCACGCATGATCTCATCCAATCCCCACAAGAGTCCTCCGAAGGACATACTAGTATGATTCCCACTTTACAAATGAGCAAAAGGGATCGGAAATGACCTGGCCGAGGCCACAGAGCAGCAAGTGGCGGATCAGAACTCACACCCAGGCCTGTCCTCCAGGAAGAACCTCCTGGGCTCACTGGAAGGGGTGGAAGCAGGCCCTGCCCCCGCCTCCCTCGGTCCACCTGCACTGCCGAACTCCCATGATGTCATCGCCAGAATAACAGCTTGGAGAGAAAGAAAGCAAGGGCTTCTAGAGATGACCTGCTCTTCTACCACCCGAATAGGCTTTGCACAGAGCTGTGTCTGCAGTGAGTGGCCTGAAGGCCATGCTGCCAGCCAGAGGAGGACGGGGATGAGAGCTTGGCAGGGCTGCCCTGGCCCCTTCGGTCCAGCCTCCGGGAGAGCCCTCCCCCAGCGCGGGGCAGAAGAGAAAGCAGCCGAGAGCCCGCCTTCACCGAGGGCCAGGCTGGCCCAGAGGAAGCAGGTGCACTGGAATGGCTTCCTGCTGCCACTGCACTTGCAGACTGGCCTGGGGTTCCTCCTCCAACGGCTGGACCTGCTGGAGGCCTCCCTCCCTCCCCTGGGGACCCTCACTGCCCGTCTGCCAGGCCCTTTGCCATCTGCCTCGCCATCACCATGCACGCCCCTCAATCTTCGACCTAGTGCTGGTGGCCCCGGGGCCCCCGTTGGGGTGGGGTGGGGAGAAGGCCCGACCAGGAAGCACCCAGCTTGTGGGGTGAGGCATCTCCCTGGCCCCACCCCCAGCTACACCCCCACACACCTCAGCACTGGCACCAGCTGTGTGGCTGGGACTGGGCACGGGGAGAGATGAATGCTCGTCTTAGGCACGTCTCAGGCTCTCTGTAGACCTCCGCGCTGGGCCAGCGCACACACTGCCAACTGCTGACACGACTGAAAACCTGACCCTCAGTGGCTGGGAGGGGGTGGCGTGGGGGGAAATGGAACCACGGGGAGGCAGCTATGTCTCTCTCCTCACTTGCTTTTTTAAGGAACTTACTCCTCTGGAGTAATCTCAGCAGAAAAGGAGATCTACAGACAGGGCATCCCCGAGATGCCATCTGTGCCCCTTCCAAGTGTCAGAGCCACAGAAATGCAGGAAGCTATGCTGAGTCCCCCGACAACCCAAGGGACCCCTCCCACCACCACCTTTCTCTTGTCTACCAGGAGGATGAAGGGTGGAGGGCCACACTAGCAGGAACACAAAGCAGGAAGAAGACTTCCCAAGGTCCAGGAGGTACTGGGGTCCCAGGCCCCAGAAGAAAATAGCGCCCCAAGGAATGTAGACCTCAAGCGCTAATGGTCTGTGGGGAAGGCATGTCACAGCCCGTGGGCAAGCTGATGTGGTCCCAGGACACCGAGGTTTAGAAAATGGTGCCCCCTGCCCAAACTCCCAAAGTCATGAGTCAGGGCCAGGAAGGCCTTGCCTCTGAGGTGGTGGGAGGCTGCCTGAGCTGGAAGATTCCCTCCCTACAGAGAAGCTCAGGGAGGGGCCCCAAGTCATTAACTGCCCCCCCCCCCAACCTCCTTCAGCCACATCTGGGGAAATAGCAGAAAGGCCCCTCCTTTCGGAAATGAGGAACCCGCCTGAGGAGCCTGGGACATTTCCGGGGTGGGGGGGTCAGAGGGACACTCACCCGCATGGCCTGGCCTGGAGCAACCAGGAGCAAGGGAGTCTCCTCTCTGATGCTGCTCAGTTAGCCGCTCAAAATAGCACTGGCCGCAGCCCCGCCCCTGTTCCCCTCCCTCCCCCTTGGCCCCTCCCCCGCAAGCCGAGCTGCCCAACCCTGGCTGCAGCCTGTCCCAGAGAGCGAGTGGCCTCCAGGACTGCGGGGACCAGGTAGGCCAGGAGGGAGAGGGTCACACAGTGTGTGTGGAAGGGGAAGAGGAGGCGCTGAGAGTGAGGGCACTGGTGGGGTGGTGGTGGGGGGTGGTTAGGCGGTGTTGGAGGGTCAGGGGCAAGGGACAGGGAGGGTGGGACTTTCCTCCTGACACACACCCAGGCTCCTGGACAGCTGAGCTGATATGGCCCCTAAAAATAGCACAGGAATTTGAGACCTGCAGCCCCCGGCCCCACAGGCCAGGATTAAGACAAGCACATGCGCGTTCACACACACACACACACACACACACACACACACAGGCACACCATCACGCATGAACACTCAATCACAGCACAGCACTCTTGAGAACACACAAATCATAAGCTCACCCCAGCCATCTAATTACTGCGGCAGAGGCCAAGAAAGCCACTAACGTCACATCCAATCCAGTACATGGGCCCCGCTGCACGCTGTGCTCCATCAGCAGCCACGCAGCCATCCTGGAAAAGTCCGGCAGGAACAGAGACCCGCACAATCCGTATGAGGCCTGCTGTGGCTCACCGGAAATACACTGGGGACATGCACGGAATCAACGGCCCTCTCCCTGCACATCCCCTCACCCCCCACGGCCGGAGACTGCGCAGGCACAGGGGAGGGTGTGCTGGGTGGGTCTTGGCCCTGCAGAGGAAATCGTGGGTGTCTGGCCAATGAGCAAGGGCTGCCGGTGAAAAGCCAACGCTCCTTATCAAGGGAAAAAAACCTGGCTCTGCTCTCCAGGTAGGACCATTGGATGCCCAGACTGGGGTTGGGGCCACCCGCCACCCCCGCCCCCCACCGCCGCCTGAGGCTCTCAAGAGGCCGAAATGGGAGCTAGGGGCAGGTGGGAAGGAGCCAAAAGACAGGCGTATTGAGGCTGTCTCAGAAGCTGTCAACTCTGGAGAAAAAAGGAAGCTGGCCTGTCCTTTCTCCTCTCCAGGAAAAAAAAAGGGTAGGGTGGGGAGGGAGGGAAGGCCTGGAACAGAGCTGTCACCTAATCAGTGTCCAACAAAGGGGGGCTGTACACCCCCAGGCCTGCCATCCCGGCCAGTCTTGTGAGCCCACTGGGTCCTGTAAACAGCATGACTTTCTCTGAGAAAAGGCTGGTAAGCATGGCCTAAGAGGACCAAAGCCCAGCGCTGCCCCCCCCCCCCCCGCGCCATATACCGGCCACAGGCAGCCACGAGGACGTGGGGCTCCTGCCTCTGCTTTCCAGGGACTGCTGTGTCTCCCCAGGGAGATCGTCCGGCCCTTCCAGGGCATGTGCTGTGTTGGAGATCATCACATCCCCAGGGCTTTCCTGACACAATGGTGCCAACCTTGGCAGCAGACTGAAATCCCCCCAGGGACTCCAAACATACGGATGCCTGAATCACCCCCTTCCCCCTGGTCTCTGATTTAATTGGTCTGGGAGGGAAGTCTGGGCACTAGGATTTGTAAGAGCTCCCCCCAGATGATTCTTAAGAGGTAGGCAACTGAGGTACCACTCAATCTGAAGGCAGCATAAGGCCTGGTGTGAAGTGTCCCTTTTGCTGGGACGCCTGGGTGGCTCAGTGGGTGAAGTGTCTGCCTTTGGCTCAGGTCATGATCTCAGGGCCCGGGGATCAAGTCCTGCATCGGGCTCTCTGCTCAGCGGGGAGCCTGCTTCTCCCTCTCCCTCTGCCTCTCTCCCTGCTTGTGCGTGCTGTGTCTCTCTGACAAATAAATTTTTTAAAAATCCTTAAAAAAAAAAAAAGTGTCCCTTTGTTCAATCACTGAGTGCCTGAGTGAATAACGGAGGGAAGGGAAGGAAGGACTTAACTGTGTGATCATGGGCATGGGACTTACATGGCCCTCATCTGCAAAACGAGGGTTCTGCCTGCCAGTGACTCTTTGGCATGGTCAGTATGTGACTGGTAAAATCTCAGTGAGTGAAAGGATTTGGTTCTCAAAGTGCGGTCCCTGGACTGGGAGGCCCTCCCCCCCTCCAGACCTACTGAGTCAGAAAGTCTGGATATGGGGCCCAGCTCCTGTGCTTTAGCCAGCCCTCCTGGTGAGTCTGAGAACCACTGCTTTAAAGGAATTAGTCATGGTGCACGGTGGTAAAGAGGGAGACTTCCTGGTCCAGCCAGCCTGGTTCAGTTGTGGCTTGTTCCCATGGCAAGCTACGCAGTTGAAGCCTGTGCTGTGATTTCTTCACCTCTATGAGGGGGACAATGATAGTACTACCACCTAGGGTTCCTGCAGGCATTAAATGAATTAGTGCTTGCTCTAGGAACAGTGTCTCACACAAAAGTTTTCAGTGAACTTACTGAAAAAGAAAGTTTTTATACTTTTTAACCATTATTATCTATCTGGGATCATTAGTGGGGGAGAAAAGAAAAACATCACAGCAAAATTTCCAGGTAACTGAAGACTAGTCCCATGAAGGGACAAAATATTTTCTATTTTGAGTAGTTTTCTAAATTCTGTGACTAATTTATAAATTATAAAAATAGACATTTTATAATTCTAAGTAAAACACTCTGAACCCCTCTCAAACATCTTAAATTCTGAGCTTCCTCTCTCTCTCTCTCTTTTTAAAAAGATTTTATTTATTTATTTGACACATAGAGAGAGAGACAGCAAGACAGGGAACACAAGCAGGAGGAGTGGGAGAGGGAGAAGCAGGCTCCCCACTGAGCACGGGGCCCAATGCGGGATTTGATCCCAGGACCCTGGGATCATGACCTGAGCTGAAGGCAGACGCTTAATGACTGAGTCACCCAGGAGCTCCTGAGCTTCATCTCTTTCTTTTTTTCTTTGAGAGAGAGAGAGAGAGAATGAGAGAGAGCATGAGAGGGGAGAAGGTCAAGAGAGAAGCAAACTCCCCATGGAGCTGGAAGCCCAACGCGGGGCTCAATCCTGGGACTCTGGGATCATGACCTGAGCCAAAGGCAGACGTTCAACCAACTGAGCCACCCAGGCACCCGAGCTTCGTCTCTTGAACCCACCTCGTTTCCACCCTGTACTGAGGGGCACGTCACCTTCACTGTGAGGACTCCGGACTTCCCAGGCTGGCTCCTGTCCTACCAATGCCCCTGGCCACTCCCAAAGGCCACCAGCCCTGTCCTAGGTGCTGTAGCCAGCTGCGGCCTTGCTCCACACCCCTTCTGGGAAGGCCAGATGCCCTCTGTGTCCATCTATCTGCTTTTTAATTCTTTTGTCCCCTCCCCTGTCAGGCCATCAGCTGTCACTCCGCCTGTCAGAGCAGGCGTCCTGGACAGTCTCACTTCCTTCTAATAAGCAGTTTCTGCCAGAGGCTAGGAAACCAGATAACCAAGCCTGATACCACAGAGTCCAGAGCAAAGCCAGTAGATTACCAGAGAGCCACTCTCCTGTGAGCAAAGGGCCTGGGTTTTCACCTGCAGACTTGCTGTCCTCTATTTTGCCTGCCTGAGGGCCTTCTAGGCCCACCTTCCATTCAGCAGTGCTCTGGAAGATGACTTCTGGGTGACAGGTGTCACTTTACCCTCCGAGTCTTGTCCTGAATTATTAGTCACCATGTGTGGATCCACTCCTCTTCTATTCAGACTAGATCCTGTCAAATCTGTCTCTGAGTTGACTCGCATTACTGATGGAGATCTTCTCAAAGCAGCTTCTTCTCTCAGTGACAAGGGCAGGCCTCTTCATTCAGAGGGGAAACCTGGGGCCCTGGTCACTCATTCAGCTTCACACACAGCCACACACACAGTCGTCTGCTACTCAAGGCCCGTGCAGCCTCAGGGCCAGGCCCAAGTCTTCAGGAAGCCCAACCTATGACCCCAGATAGCCCAGCAGTCACACCAAGCCAGCCCACCCCCAGCCCCCTGGGCCTGCCTCCTGGCACTTCCCCTTCCCCTTTCTCCCTCCATCTCCCTTTCCCCAGCACACCTTGCTCTCACTTTCTCAGGCAATCTTCCCACCATCATCACCACCAGAGCAAATGCCTCTCTCCCTTGTCCAACCCTCCCTATCTGTCAAGGTCCATCTCCGTTGAGTCTCACCTCCTTTATGAAGCCTTCCCTGGACCCCAAGGCCTGCTGGGTGACACAGTGCAAAGACCACACACTCGCCGTCAGGCCCACCTGGGTCTGAATCCCAGCTCAGCAACTTTCTTGGTGTCTGACCTGAGGGAAAGTTACTCAGCTCCTTGGAGTTTCCACTGTCTTGCCTTATCATGCATGGTCTACCTACTTTATGGGCTTGTGAGAATTTAAAGAGATAGTACACGTAAAGCACCTTGGCATTAGGCCTGGCAAATTGCAGGTAGTGATTAAATTATCGTCAAAAACCACAGCCCTCACTGTCTATACCTAGATACCACCACATACACACAGTGGTTCTTTTTTATCCTCAATATGGTGCTCTGGTAGACACAACAGAAGAGGCATAGACACGACATGGGATTAGATTCTAAGGTCACTAAGCACACAGTAGGCGCTCAGTAAGTAGCCACTGGATTTGACTAACTCATCCAAAAGGTACTGTGAGATACACTGGGTGGAACACAACAGGGAAAAAAGGGATATCCGGACAGAGTCACAACTTCAACTACTCTGCTCTCCCACGTCGGTGGTGGTGTGGGGTGAGGGAGAGGTCCTTAGTTCTGTGACCCCAGGCCCGGCAGGGTGGTGAAGGAGAGTGGGGTTGGGGGTTGGGGGGCTGACTACATGGCTACATGGGAGGCTCTGAGGAGTGAAGGAAGTCATTCCCGTACTCAACTAGCGGTTCCGTTGTCATACCTCAAGGTCTACACTGTGGGGAAGCCCAATGCCTGCTTCTTTTTGTCTCCTAACAACTAAACTCTGAGCTTCTTGAGGCAGGAGTGGTATGTTCATTGTTCACGGTTGTGCCCCCTGTACCCACCTAACACTGGGCTCTGCTCAGAGATAGTGCTCGACACGTGAGTGAGCGAGTGGTTGAAATAAGGCGAAGCAGACGTAGCCCCTGACCTCAGCAAACATGCAGACCAGAAGAAGAGATAGACAACAAATGTACCCAAAGAATTAGAATTCGACTTAAAATCTGCTCTGTGTTCCAAAAGGGGCACTGATAATGTTCTAGGGAGATTCTGAGGCAGAGATCTTTTCGTGTTGGGGAATGAGGCAGATAGCTTAGAGGCAGCTTAGGACTGGGCCATGAAGGATGGAAGGAAGTCTGTCATGAGGAGATGAGGGAGGAAGGGAATTTCAGGGTAAAGGACTAGAATGACAAAAGGTAAGAAAGTGGAAAAGCATGAAACTGGGTGAAGTGTAGGTCACAGAGAGGTAAACAATGTGAGACAAAGCTGGAAAGGTCAGTGGGGCCAGATCAAGAAGGCCTGTGTGCCACAGTGGACAGGACTGGTTTCAGCTGCCCACGATCTATCCTCCCATCTCCTGCTTAGAGCACCCCAATTTCAACCTACCCCAGCATGTGACTGGAGTTGGGCCCACAAGCGTGTCATGTCTCCAGACTACAGGGATTATTAGTTCATGGAAGGCATATGACCCAATCAGTATCAAGGCCATGGAATGAAACTCTGGGATTATTGAAAGAGTCATACTTCGTTTCCCACAAGACCTGAAACCCATGCTGTGCCATTTGCCCACCACTTGTCTGAGGACCAAGCCGACATGGAAGATGAACTGAGAGACCTAGAAAAGGCCTGGATTCTAGATAAGGCTGAGCCTATAACCAGTTCTACCCCTGGAATGTTTCAGCTGTTTGAGCCTCTGCAGTTCTTCTCGTTAAACCAGGTCAGGGCTCCATCACTTGAAATGGAAAGGGTGGTGCCTGAGGACAAAAGTGAGGTAAGCAGCTTAAAGACAAAGCAGGCACATTCTGAGCATTAGCTGTGGGTCCAGGATAGCACAACTTGTTTTCCTCACAAAATCCTGGGAGATGAGTGCTGCAAAAGGGGAATGGTGGTTTGGGAAACTGAGGCTTACGGAGGTTAAATTACTTGCCTGCAACCATATGGATAGTGATTGGCAAGGCCTGGGTTAGGACTCTAGTCATTCCGACTCCAAGCCCGGCTCCTTCCACTCTGCCTCCTGCCTAGAAAACAGTGGGAGTCATAGCAGGTTTCTGGAGAATGAAGGGGCATGATTAAACCTGTGCTTTAGGAATGCTGATCTCACAGAAGGATGCTGGGAAGCAAAGAAGGCTGGAAGCTGAAAGACCACTGGAAGTCAACGTGATGGCCAGAGGAAAGATGGGGGGTGGGGGGTCTGCCCTATTCTGGCAGTGGGAAGAGAAGGTGATGCAAGACAGAGAATTGTTGGCTATGGGGGAGGCTGGGAAGTGGACACGAATTTGGGGGAGGGGGTGATGGTTGGGAAGATCTAAAGCCTCCAAGGTTTCAAGCTGTCAAGATTTCAAGAGGACAGCCTGAAGCCACTATCCGAAACAGGAATGTCAGATGGAGGCTGACTTCAGAAGGAGATAGCTTGAAAAAGCACTGAGCCTGGCATTCTACCTAACATCTTAAAAGAATACTGCTCTAACCCTATTTGTCTCTCTAGTTCCTCTTTAAATCAAAATTCCGTTAAAAAGGTCTAGAAACAGTCTCCACATATGAACACTTATCGTATAGTGCTTGTATTATTACTAATTTGCAATGTATAAAATGTCATCAGTACAACTCCTTATTTAGGGAAGTTAGGGGGCACGCATTGTTTCCAGGAGGTGGTGAAAAGTGCAAGCCCAGCCTGGGCCCAGACACTCAGGCCCTTGCTGCGGTAGGCGGTCGTGGCCAGTGGGAGCCCCAGCCGCGCTCCCTGGCCCCGCCCCGCAGCCCACAGACGCAGGGGCGGAGCCGGGGCGGGGCCAGATCCCGCACACGCGCAGTGCGCCCGGAGCCACAGGACGCACCCGCCCTGCAGCGCCTCCGGAGCCCCGCAGAGGGCGCCCGCCCCCTTCTCGCCCACCCGGCTGCCGTAGCCGCGGGATTTCACCTCCACCCAGGCCACGCCCCCAAGAGGCGTCCCCCGGGAGCTCCAGACCGAGGGGGGCTGCCGCGGCAAGATGGCCTCTCGCTTTATCCTGGAAGGGTATGGCACGAAGGGGCAGCGTTGAGCTCGGCACTGCCTTTGTTTTAATCGCCGCTCCATCCCCCAAACCGCCCCTGCATATAGTGGGCACTCATTGATGGAATAAAAGGGATGAATGAACGACTATATGAATAAACAGAAGAGTCCGGGGACGCTTTAGTCCTGTGGGCTGGGAGGGGGTCTGGGACTAGCAGTCTAGAAAAGTCTGGGGAAGAGGGTCGCCCCAGATCACTGCCTTCAATACCACTGAGGCATAGTGCTCGGCACGCCCCCAGCGCCTGCCTTAGCACACCCAAAGGTTTGCTCACAGGCACAGAGCCCAAATGGTGACTTCTGGGCTCGTCCTCTCTGCTAAGACTAGCAGTCTCTCCCCTCAGAGTGAGATCGTGGCTGCCTGCTGAGACCACTCCCCAGTAGGCCTGCTGCTCCCCAAGGACGCTCAGCTGCAGGGGATTTCCTCATAGCCCCTGGGGATTTCCAAACTGCCTCTGCTTAGCCAAACTCCCACAAGGCCCAAAGCCAAGGGTGGCTGGTCTTGACAAAATCCTCCAGACCCCTGCCCAAATCCCACCCAGACTTGGTTCACTTCTGAGTCTACCAAATGTACCGCATACACAATATTCCCATCCCCAACCCCCTCTGGCAGACATGAGAGAATAAGCATAATGAACTATTGTTCTCTTTTTTACATAAATGACAACTCTTTTCTGTTTCCAGAGAAGAAAAAAAGGAAAGCCAGTTTAAGGGTCAGCCACACGAATTTAAATAAAACCTCAGTAAGGTCTTTGCGGGTGTGAGAGCTGGAAACCCATTGTGCTTATTCTCCGAGTCAGGGAGGCCGCTTTAGACAAGCCTCCGGTTCCTCCAAACACTGGGCCCTCAGTACATGTGTGAGGATCTGTGTGTTCACCTCTGGAGGCTCTGGTTGAGCCTATTTCTAGAACCCTTTCAAGTGAAACTAAATCGCAAACTCAGCCTCCATAGAAGAAGGAAGAAGCCAAAGCTTCTCCTTTTCCTACCAGCCTACCACCTCCACATTAACAGCCTTGGCCAAATCCACTGGGGCATGTGAGCACCTGTGTGTTACAAGGCTGGGCAGAAAACATGCTTGGCAAGGTGGGGAAACACTGCCCCAGATGTGGTGCCGTGGGGCATCAGGATTCCAGAGTTGGTGAAGTGTAGAAATTGCCAGAGAGGAGGAAGCTTCCTTCCTGAGAGGAAGGGAAAATGACACCATCCCCAGCCTCACCAGGGGGACTCCAAGAGGACAGGATCCTTCAAGAGCACCCCACCATTTTTTTTTTTTTCTGGGAGCTACCTGGAGCTGCACTGCTCAATGCAGTAGGCACTAGCCATGTCTGGCTACTTAATTAAGTTTAATTGAAACAATGGGCATACTTTGGATTAAATTAAACCAATTAAAAAAAATAAGATTCAGTTCCTCAATCATGCCAGCCACATGTCAAGTGCTCAGTAGCTACATATGGCTAATGGCTACCAAGTTGGAAAGGAGAGACTATGGAACATTCCCGTCTTCTTTTCAGCAAGCCCTGGTCATCCTTGCCAAAGACGCCCTCAGGTGTTGCCCTTGGCCCCCTGCTGTCTTCTCCCACCTCCTGCCCCGGAGTCTGCTGAGGCTCCTGTCCCCTTGTGCCTTGCCTTGACCCCTAAGGCCTCAGAAAGACATGGGGGAGGGGACACCACTGAACCACAGTTGAACAACTAGCCAGGGAGCAGAAGCCAGATGCAGAGGGGCTGAAAAGGCAAAGCTGAATGGAAGCCAGCTCCCACTCCAAGGCATCCCAGGCCTGGGAGAAAGCCCCTTAGTGCCACACAATTGTTCCTTGTTTCTGCGGCATCTCTGGACCAGGCATGGGTAAGACATCTGGAATGTAGTGGCCTGAGGGCTTCCCCACACCATGGGCTGCCGGACTCATCTGATGTTAGGGCTCTCAGAGAGAGATGTCCCAGCAGAACCCTGAACTGTCAAGGGCAAATAAGGCCAATAAAGCCTTATTCTGAGCAGCATGCCAGGAGTTCTGCCCATGGGGCAAATGGGGCCTGTAACTGGCCACCTCCCTGCGTCACTCACTAGATGAACCAAATGAGGACGAGGGGGAGGAGGACATGGTGGAGAAAGGACTTCGGGGCATACTCGCCATGCTAGAGAGGCCGGAACAAGCTTCCCCAGCCCAGGATCCATGGAGGAACAAGCGAACAGAAAGGACACAGATCTGACAGCTACTAGTTTCTGCCGGGTGCTTCATATGAAAGGTTTTGCCACAGGACTTAGAAAATCCAAGTGGGAGTGTCGGGGCACGCTCATATGTAAAGCAGAGAACAGGCCCAGGAATGGGTACGGTCGGGGCTGCCCCTCTGTTCTGGCCTCAGCTCTTGCTTAGCCCTAATCCAGAAGCAAGATAGGCATGAAGAAACAAAAGATGTTGTAGAGAGACCACGAAAAAGTACAGAGTCTTTTCTACTGGAAAACAAGTAGGTAGAAAGAAGCCTAGTATTCCAAAGTTGTTGGCATTGGCCAAGAACCCGAAAGGAGGCAGTCATGGGAAAAGGAGCACAATTTTAAAGATGCATCAAACTACAGACTAGTCTGGACAAACTCATGAGGCCGTCACGCGGCCCTGAGTAAACACGGGGACCAACCTGGGTCTTATTTCCCTGTTCACCCAGAGGGTCCTTTGGGGAAAAGCATCATTCTAGGGACAAAAGTAAAGTGTCCTGCACTGCCCCCTAACCCGCACCCCCCCCCCCCCCAGCAGCAGAGCTGAGTCATTAGCAGGCCTGTGGCATTCCTGGGCAGATGGCCCTTCAAGTTCCCAGGCACCAAGTACCTCCCAGCACCTTACAGACAGATTAATGATGAGGGTAATGCCATTCTAAGTGGTTCGCGGGTATTGATTCATTTAATCCTTAAAACCACCTTATAAGAGAGTATTATTATTATTTTAAGATGAGGAAAGGTAAGCACAGAGAAATTAAATTATTTGCCCAAGGTCTCACAGCTAGGAAGCAGCAGAGTCAGGATTTGAACCCAGGAGTCCAGCTCCGGCATCCATGTTGTACCCAATACACCCCAATGTACTAATAACACCACCATCTGCATTCTTCTGAATTGTGGGCCTTTTCCCCTGTGCTGCCTGCCTCTTCCTCCTCCTCCCCGAATGAGCTGAAAGCAGTTCCTACAGCCAAAACCAGCCCTTCCATCCAACTTCATATTTGCCAAGCATCTGTTTCTATAGCAACAATAAAATCTACAGCTTGGGGATTTTTGAAGAGAATGAGTAGGGAGGGAGAAGAGGGGACCCTTTATGGCATGGGTCCCTCTTTCAAAGGCACAGGAGAGAGACCTGAGAACTGGTGTGTTAAGGAAGATGCAAGGCCCTTGCTGGGAGCAAGGAAACTCTGCCGTGCCCTGCCCTGGAGACCACATCCTCTAGTCTGGACAGAGAAGGGGAGGGCTGATTAGAAGGATTTGAAGCCAGTGGCAGAAATCCTTCGGAAGAGTCTGAGAGAAAAAGACATCCGGCTTAAATTTTGTAGGATAGGTGTGTGTGTGTGTGTGTGTGTGCGCGCACGCGTGCGCATGTGTGTCCCAAGCCATTCCCAAATTGGGTATCCTGTCCCAGAGCCTGGCTCTGAGCTACAGGTCAAGACCAGGTAGTGATGGCCAGTGGCAGGGAGCAATAAAGAAACTCTTGAAGAGGAACGCAGACAGGCACCTGCATGCCTGTGGGGGGTGGTGGACCTCCCGCCAGAGAGGATTAGAGTACCCCGGGTGGGGTGGTCAGGCAGGTACCCCTCACCTTCGCCACACCTAGGCCTCATTCTAGCCTGCCATCCCCAACCTCATTTAAACAAGAGAACACCCGTCACGGTCCAGAAATCCTGAGGCCAGGATCAGGATCACGGCAGGCCGCCTGTGTGAAGGGGAACAGGAATGTTTGCTGGTTGCTTGATTCTAGGAAGACAGCCCACAGCAGTCACCCAGGCTTCTCAGGGGTAGGCCCAGTTTCCCTTCAGCATCTATTGAATTTGCTGCATGGCCAAGAAAAATGGGGACTCGCCCTTACCAGGTACCTTTGCCCTTTAGCTAACGTAGGCTCCCTGAAGGGGAAGATCCCAGGCCATGCCAGGCCCAGCACAAGCTAAGTCCCCAGTGTCTAAAACCACAGGCTTCCCCAGCCTCGACAGCTTCAAGGATGGCAAGATAGATGATGCCAGCCACTCGCAGGGGAAACCTTCTACTGTTCTTTTTTTTTTTTTTTAAGAGATTTTATTTATTCATTTGACAGACAGAGATCACAAGCAGACAGAGAGGCAGGCAGAGAGAGAGGGAAGCAGGCTCCCTGCTGAGAGGCTCGATCCCAGGACCCTGAGATCATGACCCGAGCCGAAGGCAGAGGCTTTAACCCACTGAGCCACCCAGGCGCCCCACCTTCTACTGTTCTAAGCCAGCTTCTGCAGTGGGCTCCAGAACTAGACCAACCCACGGTTGAGAGAGGCGGGGGCCGGGAGAGGCAGGACGAGAGCTCCCAGTAGGAAGAACCGACAGGGAGACGGTATCAGACCCTGGAAGGCACCGCTGGGATCCGCAGACACGTTCTCCATGATGAGATGGGGCTGGGCACGAAACGGGGTGTCACAGAGGGTCATGACCATCTCGTGCTGCCTGATAGTGCCGTCACTGCTTGGCCTCTAGCCCATGCCACCCTGGGCTGAGATCGATCCCTTTGCAGATGTCTTCTGTTCTGGGGAAAACACTGGCCTCCTGGTCACAGGGATGGCATCTTCAGCCTTTCTCCTCCATGGAACTGAGCCCAAAGGGTGACATGGGGCTGGTGCTCTCCACGGCCTCCTGACATCCAACCTCGATTGTGCTAAGGTTCTGGGGCCACTTACATCTGGCCTTCCTACACCCCAGAGCCATGCCCCCCACTGCCCACTCCATCTCCTAGCCCTCTTCTGCCCAGAACCAGGGGCAGCCTCGGTCTTACCGCCAGGAAAAAGGGCCTAAGAGGCACCCTGTGAGAAACCCCCCTCCATGTGGGTACCCTGTACCCATAGGGCCTGGCAGTGAGAGAAGCTGGGGAGGGAGAGAGGAAGTGAGTCATCTCCTTGCAGAAATGGCAGTGGAAGGGAGGGGCCAGCAGAACTGAGATCAAGGGGCAAAGGGCACAGAGGCCGGAAAGGGTCACTCAGAAAGGGAACCAGGCCCTGGAGACATGATGGGGCCCATTGAGAGGGGACAGATAAGGGTGACAAACTCTCCAGGGCCACCTCTTGCCCAGGCTGGGTAGCCCCCACAGGCCAGAGAACCTGGGTCTGGCAGCCACAGCCCCACCTGAGGATGGAATCCAAGGTAGCTTTCCTTCCTGACTCACTCACCGAGGGAGAAAGTGAGGCTTGTGGGATATGGCCAGCCACGTTGTTTCCTCCCCAAGGGGGAGTTTCTGGTGCCCAAGGCCTCCCATTGCCTCTCCTGAGCTCCAGGTTCCACCTGACCCAGTGGAGAGACAGATGTTGGCATTTCCTGTGGAGGGTGGGAGTGGGGCCTTGGCTCCAAGAGCAGAGCAGGTGGGGTGGCCTAGCATGGACCCTGGCTCTGTCTGGTAGCCAACTGCTCATGTGGGAGCTGTCCCCGGGCTCCAGCTGGAATCTGTTGCTCTGACTGGGAAATATCCTTGCTGTGAAAATTCCCAGCCTGCTGACATTCCAGCACGCAGGCAGAGCGGGAAAAGCAGCCGAAGGAGAGAGGGAGCCATGAGCCCTGCTGGGCCACATCCTCCCCCCTCAGAGACCTGCAGCTAGGATGCCAAGGACATTGCTCCCAGGTCCCCTGGGCTGCACACTATATGACCCCTGTAAAACCCCAAATTTGCTACTCATCCAAGCCCGGTACCTTTCCAAAGACACCAATGCAGGGCCAGGAAGCAGACCATCCTGCAACCTGCTCCTGGACGCCTAGAGTCCCTGTCTCCTCCATTCCTGTGGGGGCTGCTGAGTGCCCAGGGACAGAAGAAGCGGAGTCCGGGGGTGAAGGTGGGACAGGTACCATGGACAAGTCACCAAGGCGAGTCAGGGCAGGCGGGGCGGAGGGGGGGAAAGGGTTCTAGGAACCCAAACTGAGGTAAATGAGGAAAACCATGCAGAGAGAATGGGAAACAAGTTCCTGAGCACAGAACCATCTTCTTTCCTTCAATAAACATCCCACAACTCTCACAAAGGCCTTCAGCACTGGAGAAATGAGGTGACTAAAGAATGACAATCTTGATGACTGTGATGAAGGAGGAGAAGGTGACCAACTCAGAGGGTCAGGGAAGGCTTCCCTGAGGAAGTGACGTTCAAACCGGGGCCAGTGCCTATGAGGGCAAGAGGATGGGCAAGGAAAAGCATGACATACAGAAGGAACAGCAGGGACTCCATGGTAGAAGCCAACGAGAACTCTTTGTTGCACACCCACCACCTGCGAGGCCCTCTGCCAGGCCTGTGCTCCTCATCTTTCCCCCACAGTGCGTCCTAGGAAGCAAGAGCGTGGAGCCCCCATGGGACAGGAGAGGACCTGTCTTCCATCAGAGGTGAAGCTCTGGGGGGTCCCGCCACCCCCAAAATACTGGAGACGTCCGTCCTAACGTGTTGGTAAGGGCCAAACGGGCCAGCATCCCAGTTCCTCTCCCAGCTCCCACCCGATGATATCCCACCTGCTGCCGTGTGGGCTCGCTTCCTCTGGCTAAACTTCTGGAAAGACAGTCTCACCGTCCTGTAGCTCATAATCCACAGAGCAACAGCAAGAATGGCCAATCTCCTCGCTTCCCTCCCCTTCTGGAGGAGAGGCCGATAGGGGCCAAGAGGACGTAGGCCTGGGCTGGCCGGTGGATTTATAAGGATACCCAGATACTGTGTTCCCCTGCCCTATACATCACACTCATGAAGGGCAAGGAGCTGATATCCTAAATTCAACTCCCGACAAGAGATTTTTTTTTTTTAACATTTTTTTTTAAAGATTTTATTTATTTATTTGTCAGAGAGAGAGAGAATGAGCGAGTACAGGCAGACAGAGTGGCAGGCAGAGGCAGAGGGAGAAGCAGGCTCCCTGCCGAGCAAGGAGCCCGATGTGGGACTCGATCCCAGGATGCTGGGATCATGACCTGAGCCGAAGGCAGCCGCTTAACCAACTGAGCCACCCAGGCGTCCCCCGACAAGAGATTTTAAATCGCCTTGAAACCTTCGGCCACAGACTTATCCTTAACCGCTTGGTGATCTGGTATCCTCGTCTGTGAAATAAAGATGATTGTATGACCTGCTGCAAAGGGTTGTTGAGCACTTTAAATGAATTAGTATGTGTAAAACAGCTAGAGTGGTGCCTAACGTAGAGTGAACACTGGCCACCATCCTCATCCCAGCTGTCCCCTCTTGTGACCGGCCCCCGGGGCATTTCTGTTCCGGGGAATCTGTACCAGATCAGTTAACTACCACCTGGGAACACGACCGTGACATGCACCGCCCGCCCCTGGGACGAACACCCTACCTGCTTCCCTGCCTGCCTGCTCCCCCCACCCCCCCTCCCAGTCAGTGCAAAGCGGCTGGGCTGAGCCGTGCCAGGGGAAGAATGTTGCGCCCTGATTCTGAGAAACCCACGGCGGGAGATCAAGGCAGCCAGCGTGGGGACCCAGGTCTGAGGAAATAGTTTCCCAACCAAACTAGAGCCAAGAGCTGAAAACATGAGCTTTGCTGACACTGTCCCCTGTATTTAACAGAACAGAAGCGGCTGCCAAACACCACGGAGGACTCTGAGCTGGGCTCTCCCCCCATCCCCCACAACCAAACTGCACAGCAGGAGGTGGGGGCCATGAAGACTCCACTCCTTCCCAGCGCCTGTCTGGCACGGTGGGCACCCACAGTGCTGCTGGAAGCCTGGGGCACGTCCGTCTGCACTGCCCAGGACTGGCAATGGAGGCGCCAGGCAGCCCCGGCAGGCCTGGGGGGTGGGGGGAGCCCCCTCCCCAGCTGGGTCGCAGGCCCCCTACCCCCACTGACACTACTCTCCACCTCCAGCTAAGGCGGGCGAGGAGAGCCCCAGCAGCTCAGCGGTGTTGGGGTGGTGGGGAGCGCTGCTGGCAGGCAGACCGCGTGCTTGCGGTTTCTGGGAAACGCTGTAGCGATCTGCAGCATTTTTAAAATACTTGTGTTCCCACCCGCCACACGCCCCCCTTCACCCCACTCCTCACCCACCCCCAGTCTGGGTGTTTGCATATCTGGTATTTTCCAGAACCATTTCAACGTAAATAAGAGATTAGAAAGGAGCAGAGGACCCGGTGGCCAGGGGGTAGCAGGGTGGGCCCCGGGGAGGGGTGTGGCGGTGGCGGGGTTGGGGGGGTGGCGGGGGGGGGGGGTCTGTCCATGGCTGGATGGGGCCAGTGTGGGCCACCTCAAACCAAGGCCCTGCCCCCACACCAGGGCTCTAAGCGGTGCTGGCGAAAACAACCAATGACCATGACATGTACCCACACCCAGCTCAATGTGGCCTGGGCACTGTGCCCACCACCCACGGACTGGGTGACCAGGGCACTCTGGGGCTGTAGTTTGTCTGGCAGCTTGTCAGGAAGAAGGCAGAATGTGCCTCTGAGAAAGAAGGGAGACCTTCTTGGGTCTAGGACAATTTTCTGTCTCTCCTTGGTACCCTCCTCCTGAAAGTCCCCGGGGGCCAGGAGACGAGGTTGATGAGGCTCATACGGCTTCTGCCCAGGGGTTTAGGGTTTCCTGGCAGAGGGACCCCTGCCCTTCTCCCAGATGCAGGCAACCCCGACCAGCCAGTCACCTTTCAGGCCACTGTGTCCCATCAGTAGGCCTGAGATGCTGGAAAATTCTAGGGAGCACCCAGCATCCCAGCTCTTCCTTCAGCTGGGTGTTTCTGAGGACAGGGCTACAGGGAAAGGGTTGGAACAAAAGCATCATGAGTTCCCCTTAGAAAGAAAACCTTATCAGGAACAAAGACAAGAAAGCACATCAGGATGGGTTAATTAAGGAAGCAGCAAAATTACCTTCCCTTGATGGCTTCAGAGACCAGGCAGAGGGAAAGGTACTAACCATCATCATCCTAGGCATTTACTACCTCCCAAAATCTACGAAAGGTGGTTTACACATGTCTACGTAAGCAGGTAGACATGAGAACCTCTTAAGGAACCTCGTAGCCCTAGAACCTTTGAGTAGGAACTCCACGGTCCAAGGGGAGAAGAAACCATATCACAGATCTCTGGGAAATGCCTGACAGCTCCATACAGAGCTGGAGGAAGCAGGCCTGACTGCAGGGGGAGGGTGTCTTCTTGGAAATCCCCACCTCACCCCTCCCACCACAACTTCCGAATCTCCGGGAAGCAGCCCTTTCTGGGTGGAGCCCCCTTGGGGGCTAGCTCCCTGGCTCTTGGTGGCAGCGGGACAACGACATCAGCTGGGGGTAAGCAGGTGGGCTTTTCTGAGCTTGGCAGAAACACTCTACACCCCTACTCCCTGCAATGGGCCCGCTGAGGATACAAACAGAAGGGAGCATCTCTCCACCTTCCCGGGCCCTCGTCCTTCTCAGTGGGCCCTTGACTTTCCCACTCAGATTCATGGAGCAGGAGAAAAGAATTTTGATCCAGCTGGGGTTTTCAGATCCTTGTCTGTACCAACACTCTCTTTCATCTCGCCAGACTCGGGAAACGCTTTGCCTTTAGACAATTTAAGAGTAACTGATCCAAAACCAAATACCCTAAAACACTTTCCCTGAGGAGCCAAGGAAGGAACTCAGCATCTTCCTCCAAAGCTGACATCCCATTTGGCTCTCCTCTCCTCTCTCCCCCACACCAGTCAGTCACGTCCGAAATCTCTCTCCATCTCCACTGCTCTACCTACGTGCGGGCCTCCTTCCCACTAGGATGACAGTGACAGGGCCCTCACTATTTTCCCCATGGCTGCCCTTGCTACACCCAAAAGCATTCTCCATGAGGAGCCAGAGAGATTTTCTAAAATCTGTTCCCACCACTTCCTGATTAAAGAGCTTCTCACCCTTCGGTTGAAGTTCACATTCCCTAGGCTGGTTCACAAGGGCCTTTGTGACCTGTTCCCTGCCTGCTGCTTCTGCTGCTTCTCTCAATCCTCATTCCCCATGCACTGTCCCCCAGCCTTATCCCCCCCAGATGTGTCATTCTCTCTCCAACCTCTAGGCCTTGGTATGTGTCTCTCACAGCCTTCCCCTTCCTCCTGCCTCCCCTGCATTCATCTCCCACCCAGATGGCAGCTTTCCCTGGGATCACTCCCAAGACTGGCCTTCCGGTCCCTCCTCTGTGCTCCCTGGGACCCCGTACTGGCCCCTGTTGGGGAGCTTCTCAAACAACACTGACATCCCCTGCTACTTGACCGTCTCTTCTGCTAGACCGTGAGTTCTGAGGGGCCTGGGGCTACGTGCGGCTTGCTGCTGGCTCCCCAGATCTAACTCACCGTGGGTGCTCAACGCATGTCTCTTTAACGAGTGGAGGGGAAGACTAGATGGGGGGAGAAGAGCTGCTGGTCCCAGGCCTGCTGAGGGATCTCTATCAGGGCTCCATGTCTATCCCCCTGCTGTGGCTCACCCCTACTCCCAGTGGAACCTTGCTGGCAGCTATAGGGACACATGGAGGTGTGAGCCAAGCATTCTTGTGAGAAGGAAACCCGAGGGGCTGCCTCTCCCTGGGGCCTTCTGAACAGGCCATGGAGAGGAGCCATGACGCCTGGTCTCCATCTGTGTGCAGAGAGAACAGATGGCCGGCCGGTTCCCTCGGAGCTCCCTGGGGACGGGCCATGTGTGGACACCGTTGATGGATGGCCTGACGGGCAGGGTGGCCGCCGGGAGCCGTCCTCGCGGGGCCAGAGTTGTCAGAGTACCCCACCCAGGAGCCTCGGGGAAGTGGGAAGACTCTTCTTGGCATGGAGCTGAGCTTAGAACGGCTGCCAAGGAAAGGAGCCGGAGCGGGAGTGGGAGGAAGAGGAGGAGGAGGAGAGCCACCGTGGTGGGCGCGGCACTCCCACACCAGCTCTGGGTCTGTCCCGGGAGGCCAGGAGGCCAGGCCCGCTCTGCTCCTCCCTGCGGTGGCCTGAGGCCCCACCACCTGCCAGGGAGGAACGGATGCGGGGCTTCCTCAGCCCTGTGCTTCTCACTGTCCTCTCACATGGTTCTCAGAGACTCATGAGGTTGGAGTTTGCTGTGTGGCCCCTGCTGGATTCCCCTAGGCATCAGCCTGGGGAAGAAGTCCTCTAGGCACCGCTGGGCTTGCCCCACGGGGGCTGAAGCAAGCCAGCATCTCAGGGATACCAGCTCCGGCGGTACTGGGGAATCTACGGGGGCCTCTGAAGCCGAAACACCCCTTCCCCAGGGATGAGGGAGCAGCCGCTCGTTGGGAAGGGAGAGCGGCTGAGAAATACGAGATGCCAAGATGATCCCTAGGCTATAAAGAGAAAACAAAATAGCATCTGGGATGCCAGCCCCAAGGCCCCACAGAGGCCTGTGCTGTGGTTCAGCAGGGAACTGGCAACAACCCCCCCAGGGGATTCATTCTTGAAGAAGAAAATTCCATCTATTAAAAATAACATCAGCCTGGGAGAAAGTAGACAGACACGGCGACATGGTACAGGCTCTGGTTCTAGGATAAAGACCGCTCCCGCCACACTGGTTCCCTGAGCTCAGTCTAGTCCGGTGACTGGCACACAGTACGTGCTCTGTTTGAGTTTCTGGAATGAATGAGTCCAGGTCCTTCCCTGGTTTCTACACCAGGTTCCCTCCCACTCACTACCCCTTCCTGACTAGCAAAACTGCCTGAGCTCTTCCGGGCCCAGCGTAAAGGAAGTCTGGAACCCATCTCCAGTGCTTCCTGCCAGACTCTGACCCTGCCGCTCCCAGGCCCTCCAGGCTCTCCATGCTGCTCAGCTGAGCTGCCATCTGAGTATCGGCTTCCCCTCCCGGGGAGAAAGCTCGCATCAGGACTCTGGCTGCTTCCTTAGCGTTTCCTCCCACTTCTGACTTTGACCCATCTGGCCGGTCACTTAGTGCTGACAGGTCCTGGCCAGGCTGTGCACTGGACCAGATATGGGCAATCCTAAAACCCACAGCTGGGAGACAGGGATGGCCAGAGGCCAACCTGTCCTTCCCATTCTGTCTCCAGTGGAACATTCCAAACTGATACATAGCCACCCTATTGAAAGACCCCTGGGGTTAGAGATCACTGTCCCCCTGGAGACCCTCTCATACATAGACTAAATCTTTTCTGCTCCTGTGTCACCCCTCCACTGCTGTTTCGTGTGGGCCAGATAAAGGCTGGGGTCTCGGGGACACTCAGGTCATACTATTTCTGTGGGCTTGATACCTGTTAGTTTCTGGGGTGTTTTCTTCCTCCAGGAGAGGTAATAAAGACTCTTAGAACCCAGGTGATCTGTATAAATCAGGTCCAGTCACTCCCCTGCTTCAAACCCCACAATGGTCCCATTTCATTGGGCTAAAAATCTAAACTCCTATCATGACTTACAAGGTCCTTCATGATCTGGCCCCTGCTTGTCTCTGCAACCTACCTCCTATTCAGCTCCTCATTCAAGGGCAAGAGGAGGCCTGAAGTCATCTTACCCAAGAGCTCGCAGAACAGCTGCACAGCCTAGATGTTCCAAGACAGCCCTGATTTGAAATGTCATCTTTTTCTTTCAAGACTAATGCCCAAAGATGGGACTCCTCTCTTTTTGTCCAGATGCCAGGCTGGACTAGTAGTCCAGACTATCTCTCATCTGAAGTGACCCATGTGAGCCTCCGTGCCCTGATTTAGGGCTCAGGAAACAAGGTACCCAAAGCCTTCACCCTTATCTCCTGAAGCCTATATCCCCATGGACCACCCTGTGCTAAGGTGGTTTTGCCCTGCAGGCCAGGTAAGTTGCCCCTGGGGCCAAGAAGTGGCACAACTTCACAGCTCCTGGGTACCCTAGTCATCCACCCAAGTACAGTTCCCAATCCTGGCTCCCAGCCAGCTGCACAGGGGGACACTCACATCAGCTGGCTCCCTGCGGGGTCCGTCACCGCTCCGCAGCCAGCTCCGGCTCAGCTCGCTGAGCTCCGGGATGGGTTGCACCTTGAGCCGCACGCTGTCCCCAGACTGCCGTATCATCTCCACGATCTCGTCCCTGGACTTGCTTTCCACGTTGTGCCCATTAATCTCCACCAACCGGTCACCCGGCACCAACCCCAGGGCCAGGTCCTTGGTGCCCGCGCCGGGCTCAGCGAAGTGAACCACCCTCCGGTAGACCTGGCCCTCGGGGCCCCGATCCAGCATGGTCGTGCGGCGCAGGGAGAAGCCGAAGTCTCCAGTGGGCCTCCGCTGCAGCTCCAGCTCCCGGAGGGCGGGCGGTGGCAAGGGCACCACGGGAGGCAAGCGCAGGTCAGCCGGGAACCTTTTCGTCACCAGCTCCGAGACCCGTGACCGGGGCCCTGGCCGAGTGAGGCCAGAGCCAGGATGCTGCACCAGCTGTCCCTCCAGGGTCCTCACCTCCACTTGCGGGGATGGGGCGGCAGAGTGCTCGGAAGGGGTGGAGGTCTCTGAGGCGCTCTCATCCCGGCTCCGCTGGGAGAAGGAGAAGCGCTTGACGATCATCTGTGAGTTCTGCTTGGCCAGGGAGCCGAACTTGGCTGCCCGCTGCAGCACCGAGCCCCGGAAGCTGCCTTCCTCACCCTTGAGGTCATCGCTTGAGCTGGCGGTGCTCAGGTGGCCCGAGTCCAGGATGACGCTGCCCCTGTTGCTGTCGGAGTCGATGTCCGTCAGGTGCAGGTCAGAGCCGCTGGCCACCTTGATGGGGATGGGGTTGGAGATTTCCAAGCGTGTCTTGGACTCACGTTTGGAGGAGCGGTTCAGGTTGAAGAAGCCACGACGCAGGCTCATCTCCTCGAGGCTCCTCAGCTCCGCCGCCGACATCCGCTCCTTCTTCTCCTTCTTCTCCTTCTTCTCCTTCCGCCCACCATCTTTGTCCTTGTCTTTCTTCATTAGGTTAAACATGGTGGGGTGATGCTTTGGGGGGGCACCCCCAGAAGATTACGGGTGCTTAGCACAGGGCCCTCGTACCCCACCTTGCTGCTGCAAACAGAAGTAGAGAGAGAGAGAGAGAGAGAGAGATTATTCGAGCAGAGCCTCTTCCCGTGTCTCTAGTCCAGAGGCGAACTAATGAGCACAGCTCCCCCTCACTGAGAGCGGGCTCACTCTGTGCCAGGTGCTTGGCTTGATACAATACCATCTCTGTTAAGTTAATCCTCACAGCACTGCTACGGGAAGGTCTGCGATTACCCCCATTTCACAAATAAGGAAACTTAAGGTTTTGATAAGGGTTGTAAAAATGCAGACTCCAGAGCCTGTCAACGCCTTTCATCCCTGATAGGTGTGCACCGAGGTGGCTCCCGGAGCTCGGACCTCCTGGCAGGACGGTGCCATCAAGCCGACCTGGGGCCTGACTCAAGATTCAACACAAAGGAAGAAGGGAAGGGACACAAAAGCCGCCTTAGCCACTGCCTGACAGAGAAGCTCAGAGCACCAACCCTTATTTTGTGATTTCCAGCTGCCGGGCGGGTGACCCACACTCTCATTTGAGCCTCGCAGCCTCCCCGCAAGGCAGGTGTCATTATCTCTACAAACGAGAAAACAGGGCGCAGAAAATTAAGTATATGTTAGCTGTCACCTGGCTGGTAGGCAGCAAATACTGTTTTCTCTCTGGGCCCGTGGCGCCCCAAGTGAAGCAGGGAGGGAAGGGGAAGTTCCAGACTGGACAGAGGACAGACAGCTGAGAGGTGGGGGGTTGGGTCTGCTGGATAAACAGGATCCTGAAAAACTCATATCCTTTTCCCCAGACCAACAACTAAATATAGCTTTGGGAAGAAAGTTGTGGCAGCCCAAGAGACAAGCCAGCTCAGGGACACCTGTACCCACGGCGGGCACCCGACTGGGGACAGGACTGAGAAAGACCCGGTGAGGGTGGAGTTGCAAGCCAGGAAACACGTTCTAACCAGCCGGGAACAAGGAGTAGAAGTAGGCCATACCACCTAATTAGAAATTAAGTGCAATTTTTTTCTTTCTCCAAGAAGGCCTCCCCCTCCGAGTTCCAGACACACGACCAACGAGCTCACTTCTTCCAGCAATGACCTTCTGTGAGGCCCCGGAGAGGCCTTTCCTGTCCGCATACCCCATGGCCACAACCAAGCAAGGCCCTCCAGGTTCCCCAACCTATTGAGAGGGACCCCTAGCCCTGATACAATGCCTAGGGGGACATGAAGGCCAGGAACTCCCAAGGGTCCTGGTGGCTCTGGCTAATCGCCTCCTCCCCTCCCAGCACCCTGAACCCATGAGGTTCCTGAGAGATCGATGTATCCTTCCCAGAGCAGCACTCATCACAGAAATATGATTCAAGTCCCAGGTGTGACTTAAAATTTCCTAGCAGCCACACTAAAAAAGGTAAGAAGAAACAGGTGAAATTAACTTTAATGATATACTTTCATATAAATATATCCAAGATAGTGTCATGTAATCTACATGAAAATGAAAATTATCGAGATATTTCACATTCTCTTTTCCATAAGAAGGCTGTAATGTCCCATGTGATTTCTATATTCAGAGCACATCTTAATTCAGAATAACTATATTTCAAGTATTCAACAGCTATTGGCTATTGAACTGGGCAGTGCAATTCTAGAAAAATCTTTAATTGTAGAGCATATCCAAAGAGGTGGGGAATCTGGCCCAGTTACTAGCTCCCTGTGGGCCTAACAGGCACCCCTTGCCCCTCTGACCTATTTCTACCTAGTAGAACAAAGTTCCCTCTGGACTTTTTGGTTCAAAATGCTCCATGCACACAGTACCTGGGAGAGGAAGACAGGAAGTCTGGGGTCCCAGAAGTGCGAAGCCAGGGGCAGCCCTGTCTAGCTGAGTCTGGGCTGATGTGGGGTGGGGGGGCTACCCTCTTCAGGGCTCTATTTTGAGCCGGGGAGTCTCTCTCTCTCTCTTTTCTCCTGAATACTGATGGGGTGGGGCACAGACCTACCATATAACAGAACATGGGATCTTCTGGTGGTCACTGCCTCCACCCAACACTACCTACACTGTCTTAAAAGGCTGATTTAGGGGCGCCTGTGTGGCTCAGTTGGTAAAGCATCCAACTCTTTTTTTTTTTTTTTTAAGATTCCATCTATTTATTTGACAGACGGAGATCACAGAGAAGCAGGCAAAGAGAGAGGAGGAAGCAGGCTCCCTGCTGAGCAGAGAGCCCGATGTGGGGCTCGATCCCAGGACCCCGGGATCATGACCTGAGCCGAAGGCAGAGGCTTTAACCCACTGCGCCACCCAGGTGCCCCAGCATCCAACTCTTGATTTCGGCTCAGGTCATGATCTCAGGGTTGTGGGAAGGAGTCCCGTGTCAGGTTACAGGCTCAGCATGGAGATTGCTTAAAATTTTCTTTCTTCCTCTCCCTCTACCTACCCCACCCCCA
>PISX010004480.1:0-120819 GCA_004024625.1 Mellivora capensis | reverse complement strand
AAATTAAAAAAAAAAAAAAAGAAATAAACTAGTCACAGAAGGACAAACACAATACGTACCACACACATAAAGTATCTAAAACAGCCAAATTCATGGACCAAAAATCAGACCACTAGTGGCCAGGGTCAAAGGAGTTTGGGGGAATGGGGAGTTGCTCATCAATGGATATAAAGTTTCAGTTATGCAAGATCAAGTTCTAGGGATCTGTTGTACAACTGTGTACTTTGTACACTTAAATTTTTGTTAGGAGTATATAACTCATGTTAAATGTTCTTACCACAACAAAATACATTTTTGAAAAGGGATTAGGCCCATCTCAAAGTCATAGATTGGTAGTTTGAGAGGGCGAGCAGTGGAGAAATAAAATTGGTTCTTTGGGCTCAAGTAGAATGACTTCAGATGAGCATTGTAATAGGTAGAATGCATTGTACATTAGTTTATTATTAAGTTTAAAGGGAAGAAAACACTTTAATCTGAGAAGAATGGTCTATGAATAAGGTAACAGGGCATGAAATCCTAGGAGACTCACTTCTGCCCTCTGTTAGTATAAAAAGAATGAACAAGGGGAAACTGGAGCTAACCGTTTTCACTGTTTATTGATACCAGTTTTTCCTCAACCAGTCTGTAACTCATTGCCTCAAAATTACCTGTGGTGTTTGATTTAAAATTTCAACCCAGATCTGACCCCACAGCTAGTGAATCAGCATCTCGGGAGGTCTATGCATTTCTTCTTTGGAATAAATACTGAACAGGATCTGCTGAGATGCAGAGTTTGAGAATCACTCATCTAACCGCTTCCAGATGGAAGAATTCTTGGTGGATAAGGTCTAAGCTTGCAGAAAGATGACAGGGACAGAGTCAGAACTTTTCAAAGAGCCTAGACCAGGGAGAGTCACATAGTACTTTTTTGAAAATTTTATTTTAGAGAGAGGGAGAGAGCGAGCACACATGCATAAGAGTCAGGGGAGGGTTAGAGGAAGAAGGAGAGAAGGCGACTCCCTGCTTAGCATGGAGCCCAACATGGGGCTTGCTCTCAAGACCCTGAGATCATGACCTGAGCCAAAATCAAGAATCAGACACTTAACCAACTGAGCCACGCAGGCACCTCAGCTTCTTGGTAGGTCTTTCCCAGAGAATTATGAGGTCCGAAAAGGAATAATTATGAACACTCATTCTTGAATTTAGAAAGGTTGTGTTCTTTGGAAAAGTATGTCCCTAATTCCCTTCAAGTAGAACACCACACTTCTTATATTTTTGGGGTGAGGGGAAAGACCTATATCCCCAACACAACAAAAACCTTCTCTTTTCCTGACCAGATGGTTTCTTATCCTAATGGGACAGAGGGGTACAGAAGAAAAGCTGAAGTTATTTTGTGACAATTTATGGAATTACAAAACTGGATTTTTGTCCTTTTACTAGGAGTGGCAAAAGCTTTCCTATTAATAGGCCATAAATTTTTAAACCTGTGTCCCCCAAACTGTTCTCTTAAAATCTAGCACTGTATTCCAGCTAATATATTCAAAAGTAAAAAATTCTTTCTCTCTCCCCTTCTCTCCTCCTGTACTGTCTACCTCTTCAAACAAAACTTCCTCCTCCCTCACCCAAAGTCAGAGTGTACCCATAGGTGTACAAGACCCATTAGTCACCTAAGCAAGCATATTAAAACTGTCAGAATGTAAAAACAATTGGAATGGCTAATTATACTACTGTAAAGAATTTGTGGAGTAACTATAACCATCATACACTACTGGTGGGAATATAGAAGGTACAATCACCTTGAGCAATTGGCAGTTTCTTACAAAGTTAAACATACACTTACTCTGACAGAATGATCACCAGTCTAGGTATTCATCCATACAAAATAAAAAATATAGACATAATGATTTGTACAAAAATATTCAAGCAGCTTTATCCTTAATAACCAAATGTAGAAACAATTCACATATCCAACAGCAAAATAGATTTTTTTTAAATAAATCGGTTATATTCACACAAAACACTATTTAAAATAAAAATGAACAAAACATATGCAAAATGGCAGGGATGAATATCAAAAACATTATTTTGATTGCAGAAAGTCCATTATAAATCATATATAACAATGATTTCACTTATATAAAGTTCAAACATAGACAAAACTTATCTATGGTAATAGAATTCACAACAGTATTTGCCTCTTGAGAGTGGGAGAGGAGAGAAAAGGGGTATTGTCTGGGAGGATGGAAATATTCTACATTTTGATAGGGGTGTACGTTACATGGGCATAAATACTTATCAAAACTCAGTGAGGTGCTCACTTAAGATACATGCATTTTGCTGTATTTGGGTTTTACCTCAAAAAAGTACTATTAATGTCAGAAACTACTTTCTTTGCTCTTGCAAAATATACAAGAATAGTAAAGAACCTCTTCTTGGTATTTTACTTAGAGGGCAATGTTTTTCTCCATCTAGGAGATGATCATCTTGAATACACTTAAACCCACAAATTCTATTTACATGTTCTGTGTCAAGCATTTTATTCTCATTTCTTTAGGACAGATAGTATTTACCAACCTTGAGTCATTTCTCTTCTTTGTCCTTGAACGCATCTATTTTTAACTGCTGGTTTCTAAGTTCACCAGTGTCCATTAGAGACAGATTGAAGAAGCAGAAAGAATGAAGCACCATGTACAGTAAAGAAAATAAAATGCACTGGCAGTCTATTACTTTTTTTCCCCTTGGAATGAACACTGCTTGCCATAGTACTGGATGTCAAGCAATCTACCAGCATTAACACACACAGTCCCGAGCGCTTAGAAAGAAGATAGCAAACATGGGATTGACATTGCAGTGGCAACACCTGAGGATACAAATATCCCTCAGTAGAACTGAAACAAGGCAGGTTCCTCATGGATCCCCCCTCCCCCGCCATAGATGGGGTTTCAGCTGCCATAAAATGGTCAGAGTTCATGAAGAGTTGTCAGTGCTAGAAAATGTGGCGTTTGAGTCTGCAGTTGACTGAATCCCACGTATTGCAAGCCAATCTGTGTGAAAGCCAGGCACAAACAAAAGACCTGGTAATTAGTGATGGCCCCTTCAACTTGAATCATTGTCACTACTTGTCATTCATCTGAAAAGTCATTAAGACTGTAAGGCCTGCTTTATACTGGCTACATTTGTTCATGCTGCATCCTTCCACCTCTCTCTCTGCTCTAACATCCTCAACTGAATTGAGTAGCACTTACTAGAAAAGGAAGTTATTTTCCTACTCCATTTAAATTATAGTCAGAAGCTTCCAGGTTTTAACTCCCTGGATAAAAACATGCCCCCTACATCTTTACAGGTGCTTAAGTATATCATCAGTGATGAAAGGAAGTTGGGTGTATTTTGAATCTACTGATATTATGCTATTCTGGGACATCACAAAAGAACACTCTGTGCCCAGCCCCGAATGCATGGACTATCGTTTTGAAGGCCACTCAAAGCATCCCAGAGATGTAGATCTTCAGGCACATGAGCTACAAATGTCTTGTCACATTGACTGAAAACAGTAACATTTCTCCAGGGAAACACAGATTGAGGTAAAAATTTGAAACTGTCCCATGTAAATTCAGATCAGGGTTTGTTGCAGAAAGAGTCTGCTCTAGTCTTTTAACAAAATTTCATTTTTCAGGGCATTTTGGGTTTCAGATTTACAGACAGCCTGAGCTAGGGGTTTATGCTTGGCTTTCACATAGATTGGCTTAACTGTTAACTTATTAACTCTGATAATTATTTTCTTGCAGCTGAATCCTGATCTGAAGGCAGTACATGAAAAACTAGCTTTGTTTCAGGATCTGTTAAGCCAAGAATTTTCATTTTTGTGCTCTGAGGAGGTAGAGAAAACACATTAAAACCTGCCATTGAGATGATGAAAAAAACCCTTATACAGAGGCTTCCAAATATATTGAGACTACAATCTATTTCAGCATGACAAAAGAGCTCCATGAACATTTACCCTCTATTTCCAATACTCCCTTAACATCCACTCTTTCTAAAAAAGGAAAGACAAGATTTACTTAAATGAATGAAAAAAAAAAATGAACTGGATATCCCTTAGATGACAGATGTAGCCATACATAACTTCCTATGCTTTTCTTAAGCTTTTTTTAAGCACCTTTTATATGCCAGGAAGTGCTAGTTCCTAGGGAACTGTGAGCAAGGCAGACAAGCAATCTATGCACACAGAGCTTACATTCTGGAGAGGTGGGGCAGTGGAGATGAAGGAAAGGAAAAAAAACAGCAAGTAAGTAATCACAGACAGTGATAAGTATCATACTTGCAAATACTATTATCATACTATTAAAAGGTTGGTAATAGAAATGGAGAATAACTGGTTAGGGATAGACTTAAGATAAACTGTACCAATCTTTAGAATGAACGAGCTTAGTGGATTTAATGGCTAGAAAGGAGAGCCATATACCCTGTAGCAGTAAGTTTATTTTTTTGGAGGTCATTGAAAAGACATGGCCATTGAGAGCATGATTGGGCACTCAGAGGCTCCTAACTCCCTCCCCTGTCCTTGGAATGTACATTCCACCTACTGTCCCCATAGTGGGAGCTGTTCCAAGAAAGGACACAGCCTTGGGAGAGTATGGTGGTATTGAGACCATCAACAAGATACAGGTGACTGAATTCAGTTGAGGTTGCTACATAAACTAATATTCTGGCAGGCAGGTGCAGAGACCTATTTGTCTTGCAGCTGCCCAAAATGAGCCTCACAAGTTCCCTTGCTTATTAGACCTGCCACCAACCAACCTGGAGTGGTCTGCCTCTTTCTTCAGTCTCTCCCTGTTCTCTGTGTACAGGGGCCTATTTGCAAAACACTATTGTAAGATGTAACTAATGAGGTAGGCAGGAGTCAGATCATAGCCTTGTGGATCATGTATTTTACTCTAGGTACAATATAAGCCAGTTAAATGTTTGAGCAGGAGAGTCCCATAAATCTAAACACATTTTTTAAATCACTCTGCCTTTCTTGTGCATATTGGATTACTAAAGGTCAAAGAGTAAAAAACAAGAAAATGTGTTAGATTTATAGCAGTTGATGGGAAAGTTAATAGAGTATTAGGATAGCGGAGGGGAAAATGTGCAGAGAAATGTTGAGACTCGCTCATGGATGAGATGTGGATGGGAAAGAGAAGAACTGGTAGATTTGGGTTTTAGGGTAAGCCATTCAGGGTGCAATTTTATCTGGAGACAAAAATTTGTGAGCCATGGGCATATATAAAGGATGTGATGATACAGGGAGAGAGAATACAGAGAAAAGAGGCTAGGACAATGCCCAAAGGCCCTACAATATTCTAAGTTTCAGTGAGGAAGAGAAGCTAGTAAAGAGACCAAGCAAAGAGTCACAAGAGGAGAAAATATGGAAGGATCATCACAAAAGGGAGAAAAATATCTCAACAGAATGGGAGGTTAACCAAGAAACAAACCAAAGAGAACCCATTATATTTGGCAACATTATAATTTCATAAGTTATAATCTAACATAGCATAAATACTAACACTAGCCCCTCAGAAATTACTATAGTAAAGATAGGCAGGAATTACCAAATTTTTATAAAACTTATTGCTCCTGCTCTCCCCTCCATCTTTCTCAATCTCGCTCTCCAAGTAAGTTAAGGGAGAGAGTAACATTTGAGTCATCTTTGTAGCTCTGACAATACAAATGCAAGTAATGACCATCTCCATCTGAACAGGCAGAGAGTCTGTTCTCTCTCATATAGTCTCATATATATGAGTCTCATCGAGTCTCATATACATGACTGAATGGGCATCTGTCCCAACTTTTGTCACCCAGTATCACACATCCTTAGAAGGGAACAACAGAGAGTGGACTGTCCAGGCTCTGACCTAGTGTTCAAAGTGGACAGAGATTGGTATCCACAGAATGGCAAGAGAAGGAAGAGCAAGGGAAGGAAAATTTGAGGCTGTGGAGACTAGCAATGGAAGTATAGAACAAGCCATACATGAGAACTGGCTAGAAGGAGAGAAAGAGAGGAGCAACAGATCAGGACAAGAGAAGGTAGCCATCAATTCAAACATCTGAACTAGAAAGAGCAGATACAGTGAAGGCACGAGCAATTCTTCAGGTTCATATCTGCCTCTCTGAGCAGCAACACCTTGGCTTGTCTTCTGGGTTGGGTATGTGTACATAAATAGGACCACAACCGCCAAGGTTCTATCCTACCCATCTAACATCTCTGCCCCCATGCTGGGTCCAAACTTACCGTAACTCCAGTCTTTATTGACCTCTGGTTCTCTTCCCACAAGGCTCAAATAAAGGCAGTTTGAGAAGTGTGGCCAAGATGGCTGTCCCTGTGTGATCGCTCAGGTACTCCTACAGATAAGGGGATTGGTAACTGTTCTCAGATTACTGGCCACATAGAGACATTTTTTTAAATTATTTACTTATCTTTGGAGATTGAGAGAGGGCATGAGTGGAAGGGACAGAGGAAGAGAGAATCCCAAGTGGACTTTGTGCTGCACTCAGAGCCAGATGCAGGGCTCTCTCTCTCATGACCCAGAGATCACCAAAAATAAGAGTTGGGCAATTACCTAACCCTACCACCCAGGCACCCCCACATGCAGGCATTTTAAGCAAAACCATAGTCTCAGGATGCCCACCCAGAGTTCTGTCAGAACTAATGTGGAAAAAATCTGCCAGTTTAAATTAGGTAAGATTTGTATAAATATTACCATGTAAGTCTTTTATGCGGAAGTCTTTCCATTACATTGGGAGTCATTAAAAATTCCACGGCTTCACAACTCTGTGTGCTCTCAGGTGCACTCATCATGTTCAAAGTGAAGGCAAAACCATTCCAAATGGATGATCCAGGATGGGCTTCAGAAAGTTTGTTTCAATTTCACTGAACACTACAAGGCTCTGTGCAGCATAAGATAGTTTATGATAAATGGAAAGGGACCAAAGGCATGCTGTTATGAGAAACCAGATGGACTTTGTGTTACTTCTTCAGAGAACAGTGCACACAGCTTGGCAAGGTGAAATCGCTGTACAAGAGAAAAGTGCTACAGAGAATCATGAGGGCTGGGTTCCTGGAAGAAAGACACCGAGTGAACCTGGATGTCTTAGAAGGAAAGAAAGAGATACTTAAGGAGTCAAGGAACAGACCTTACTGGGACAGTGCTGTCAGGAAACTAAAAAGGGCATGAGGAGGTGTGAAGTTACCAAACAAAACTAGATGCCATGTTTGGGAAAATAAGCCCTAAACAACCTGCATTTGTCTCTCGAGAAAGGTTTTTGAAAACAATTACATGTCAGGACTTGAAACAGGATAAGCTGTGTTTTTAGGAAGCTGCAATGTGGTTTATCTAAATATCTGCTATCAACAAAGCTCATAAAGAATATTTACAAATATCCACATCACAGAAGAACCAACAGATAATGTCAAATTTTGGCATTTGGTATTTATTTCACTTGTTAATTGGATATACTGTTTTTATACACTCGAAAGCATACATAATTAATATGTTTGACAGCATTACCATTTTTATTTTTATTAAAACTTAGTAGCAAAAATAGTATTAGCTACCATTTATCATGTGTTTTGTTTCAAGGTTTGGCCTTGTGTCGGGCATTATGCCAAAAGATTTCTACATTATGTCATTTTACCTTAAGACCTAGGAGATGTGGGCATTATTGGTCCCACTTAAAATATTACAGAAATTACATACAGAAATTTTAAGGACTATATTTCAGGTCAGACAAATGTCTACATCTTAAAGCCTACATTCAACCAGTAGAACATACTCCCAATTGTCAAAGATTTTAGGCACAATCCAGTAAGCTCTTTAAAATTCTAAATTTATATATATTATTTTTTTAAAAGATTTATTGATTTGACAGAGAGAGAGATCACGAGTAGGCAGAGCAAGCAGGCAGAGAGAGAGGGGGAAGCAGGCTCCCTGCTGAGCAGAGCCCGATGTGGGGCTCGATCCTAGGACCCTGAGATCATGACCCCAGCCCAAGGCAGAGGTTTAACCCCCTGAGCCACCCAGGCGCCCCTATATATATTATTTTGATCTAGGCATTTCAGTCACACAGAGCCAATGCAAAATTCTAAAGATACAAATTTATACATGCACAACATTACTCACATTCAGTTAAACTTACTTAGTTTGTGTGGCACATGCCATTTTGAAGGAACTGTGCCATTCCCTGAAGTGCTTTTAATAAAAAATAGCAGAAATCTCTGCTCTAAAAGAATGAATATTAATAACAATTCATATCAGGGTGCTATACTGCACCCCATCTGTATCAGTTTAGGCCAATACACCAAAGGCTAAAAATCAGCAATAGGTGCCAAAGTGCCCACAATCCAAAGGCTAGATTACTGGTGGCAGAAAAAGAATGGACCTCATTTTGCAACCACTATTTTAATAATCAATGCAGGCAAGAATGATTAGTAGATGCTAAAACATTTAGGTGAAAGGTGATCAGGAATCAAGATATTAACACTGTATGAAGTATAAACCACCAGATTACCTCTTAGTTACAAAAAAACCTGCATACAGGGATCTGGTAGATACTACCTTAAATGTTCTAACAGAGCATACTTAATAATAAGATAAATGGACATCACATTTCTCCTAGTGCAATGTTACAGGACGTATACACCATTATCTATGCAGAGCTCATTTTGAAAGGTTTACGGGAAACCTAAAAAGAGAAAATCATAAGACAAATCCAGACAACTGGTCTTCAAAAATCCAGACAACCGGCCTTCAAAAATGTCAAGGTCTTAAAAGAATTAAAAAGGCTGAGGAGCAGGGAGGGAGGGCAACTGTTCTAAAGATGAAAAGTGATCTGACAACTAAATTCAGTAAGTGCTTTTTTGTTCTATCCTGATTTTTTTTTTTAAAGCACAGATGGGGCGCCTGGGTGGCTCAGTGGGTTAAGCCTCTGCCTTTGGCTTGGGTCATAATCCCACGGTCCTGGGATCGAGCCCCGCATCGGGGTCTCTGCTCAGCGGGGAGCCTTCCTCCCCAATTCTCTCTGCCTGTCTCTCTGCCTACTTGTGGTCTCTGTCTGTCCATTAAATAAATAAAATCTTTAAAGAAAAAAAAAAAGCACAGCTATGAAGAACATTATTGGGTATTTAAAATGTGAATTTAGTCTGTATGTTACATAACAGGACTATATCAATGTTAAATTTCTTGTGTGAATATTTTGAGTATATAGGAGAAGATCCTTATAGGTAGGAGATATATGTGAAATATTTAGGATAAAGTGTCATGATGTCTGTATATTAATCTCAAGTAGTTTACCAAAATAAAAATACAGGTAGGTGATAAATTATTAAATGAAGATGATTAATCTATGTAGACAGGTTTATCATCTATAGGTATAGAGTACATGATAGGTATATCTAACACAGGTTAAATATTAGCATACATGTACAGTTTGTAAATATTCTACCTAATATCATAGATACTAAATGTATAATATACTATGCTAAGTAAAATATAGAAAGGATATAGCATGTACCACAGAGCATTCAATATAAAGATTATAGATTTATATAAATTTATGTATTACCTAATACAGCTTAGACTAGTTAAAATATATATAAATATACATCTACAAAGCAGGTATTATATATAAGTGTATTTTATGTTATATAAGATGTATATTTCATATTTATAGAGATTATGGAAAGATTTAAGAGAGCTTTATATATGTAAATTAACATGAACAGGAACTTTATATATATAAAGTATGTCTGTATGTATGTAGATGTTAGAGCTAATAGTGCACTGTGAAGCTGTTCCTGCCACTTCAAAGATTCCCTCCACTCAACCCAAATGAGGGAGCTTTAAGAGAGCCACTGAGATAGGCTAAAATGTGTTCCCTGCTGTTTAATTCTACCCTGGGAGACTCTCTAGGGAAGGGTAGCTGGAGAAGCACTGAGAGTATTAGACTTAACGACCCATGGCACAAATGTTCATGGTTCTTTTGGACCAAAGCTAGACCTTACAAAAGGACCTATAAGAGGGGCCAAGAAAAGGTAAGAGACAGCAGACCTACCAGAATCTCAGAGGCTATGATAGAAGATTGATCAAATGTGGAGGCTAAAAGAGGCATTGCCTAAATCTTAAGGCTTAGAGTCTAGAAGGGGAGATGGCCATTAACCATACAATTTCCCAACTAAAAAGCAGAATAGCAAATTTTGGTAACAAAGACAAGACAGAATCTATTTTATTTTCCATCTTCCTCTTTAAATTTCATCCAAAAAGAACCATGGAATGAAAAATAGAAAAACTTCTCAAGTGAAACAAGAGAACTACCATAATTCTAGACTACAATTTATGGGACACACTGGTCACAGGCAGCGAAATCTGGGGAGAAGTAGAAGGCCATGCTAGCTACTAATACATAGATCCTTGCACTTCCTATGTGTCAGCCCTAGAAGATACGTGTAGAGTGGTTGTTTGCAGGTGGGTAGGCTTTTTTTGGAGAACTGGTTTGAAATCATTGAACAGCAAGGGGGGAGAAAATAAAAGAAAATAAACCCAGTGAATGGTCATTTATATCAAGAATCCTGCCTTCCAATGGAGGGAGATGACAGGAGGACATGTGTAGTGAAAGAAACAGAAAAGGTTCTAGGTGGTCACCAAATGTAATTTAAAGAACCTGTGACTTACAAGGCTCTGCTGGAAACCCATAAGGGAAAATTAAGAATAAGTATGTCCCCAATTAAAAGGAAACAATTTTGGTATAGGTAAAACACACAATTATCCCAAGACTGCAAAAAGCCTCTAGCTACATCTCCCTTCTGCTCCTTCTGCCCACTGCTATTTTCCAAAGAATAAGTATCACCATTTAAAGGTAAAGCAATGGTCATTTGGGAATAAGTGGATGATCCACACATAAAAACTTAGGAAAAGTCACTAAAGTTAAAGCCACAAAAACATGGATAGGGCAACAGACCGTACAGCACTTATGAACAAAAAATGCCCAAGAGGCAAATCAAGGCAACTGAAGTGATGCATCGAAGTGTTCAGGTTTCCACTGAAAATGGCTACTGAGCCCACACTTTACCTCCCATCACTGCTGAGATCCACCAAAATAAAAGATCAAAAGTCCCCAAAAGGAATAATCTCAAGAGAAAAGTTGAAACACATAAACTGTAAGTTGAAATCTGAAACACATAAACTGTAGCCCAAACTATGCTACAAGAGCCCTGACAAGTGACTTTTAGGTTGAAAGGGACTGACTTCTAAAAGCCTTGAAGTCACTTCCTTCAACACTGCATGTGCAGCAGACATATTAAAACATGAATTTAACTCAAATTTTCACATTTTAATATCTGAAGAAAGTATAATGAAACTCTTCTCAACAGAAATACCATAGGGACATTAAAGAAAGAAAGAAAGGGAAGATTCTGGTGTCACATTAACTCTTTCCCCATTCCCTCTTGGACTCTTGGAAGCAAATGGTCCTTCACGTCTATGTTAACCCATTATTTCAGAGAGTGGTTGGAATCTTAGCTTTGGTATTTTCTGATGCAAGGATCCCAGACTCAATAAATACACATTATAGAGCACAAATAAAGAAAATTGCACCACAGAGTTAAAACAGGGAAGGAAAACTTTGTTTAGTGCTCTAGCCATAGAGGAAAGAGACTGAACTGATCTCAGATAAAGCAAAAGGAAGGGGAGAAGAAGTTAGCAGAAAAAGTACAAAAGGAAGTTAAAGCGAGGCCTGGTCCATGATCAGGCTATCTGTGTTTCCTCACTGGTACATGCTGAACTTCGGCTCTTTGCTTCTCACAGAGACTGAGAAATGGGGGACCGTCTTCCTTTCTTGATGACTACATTTCAGTAGGCTTTCAGGTCTGTGAGAAGGACCTTTTTGCATTGGGGGAGTATTTACATTTCAGAGGCAGAGGGCGAATTTACAATTACAAGTTCTCCAAAGTCAATGCCTAAAAGTCAAGCACCTAAAGTCAAGAAGCAGCCTGTTAAAGTGCAGTCCAACTGAGAGGAAGGTTAAGTGTGGTCCAACTGAGAGGAAGGTTAAGTGCGGTCCAACTGAGAGGAAGGTTAAGGACCTCTCAGGCAGGCATCAAGTCTCACCGGTGATGGCTGTGTAAGGCTTGAGCAAGTCTGTCCCTTGAAAGCTTAAAAATCAAAATGGTGGTTTTTCTTTTTTGGTTCCCCCCCCTGCCCCAGATTATGGACATGGGTACTGGCTGGCAAATAAGAAGCCCTTCTTCTGCACCTCCATGGACAGAGGTGAAGTTTTTAAACTATCGGTTAGCTCAGCTAAACTGGAGACCCAGTTTACTACTTCACAAAAATGTGAGGATTAATAGGCAATGTTTATAAAACTTTCCATTTAGATGTAGAAAAAAAACCATTAAGGACAAAGTAGGATTCCTATCAATTCAGAGGAAAATATCAGCAAGTTTGTAAAGTGCCAAACTAAATTAAATCTCCAAGAAAACCTTAGCTATTCTTTTTATCAAGACAATATTTGCACAAGAGCTTCATTTCCTGTAGAATTTCCCTGTGACTATAAATGAAGAATTATAATAAGCTGTTGTGTAAATAACAATAGTGCAGCACAGGTCCTATAACATTTAAATCTGTTATACATAATGGGATTTTCTCTGTTTCTGCAGACATGCCACAAATTTCTTTAAAAAAAAAATCTTAACTGAAGTGAGTTAGTTCATAGTATTTTTATATACTGTAAATTATAGACAATTTCAAAGCACACAGATGAAGCAAATAAAACCCCCAATAGTCTCACCACCTTAGAAATTAACACATCAAAAAAAAAGAAATTAACATATCAATGTAATTAATAACCTTTTTGTTCTGAAAATATTTGAGTTCTAATCATAGGACATGTGATTTTATATTGATGAAGAATAAAATTATAGGTTGACTTTCATGTAAAATTTGAACAAAATAATTCAAGAATCTCATCTGACAGAAATAAGAACTGGTAATACTTTTATTTCATTACCCATTTTCCCTCTAGGTCAGTATTGTTTTTACAGTACTACATGTTCTATCCTCACCCCTGTCCATTTCTTTGACTTTCTCTTCTTTTTATCTATCAAGTGAGACTGGGGCTTTAAATCTCACAGAATTCTTTAGCTAAAGAAGAGTTTATTTGCAGCACATGTACTGGTTACAGTACTAGTGACTTCTTAAGTATTGTTATTTCAGGAACACTTATTGGGCTTAGATGAACTAGAATATGATGAGAGTTTGACCATAGATAACGATCTCCCACTGGCTTCCCACTTTTAATTAAAAAGCAGAACCCTGGTCACTTAGAATAAAGAATAGAAAGTCATTACTCCAGGTCTTTGGTAATCCAGATGGCCTTTTATATCGTTCACACAACTTCCGTGTGAGGGACAGAAGCGGTTGTTTTAGTAAATCTCGCTACACACAAGTGTATTGTACCAGTTGTCTATTTGGGACCTTCTTTTTTCTTTTTAAAGATAGCTTTATTGAGGCATAAGTCATGTATCATATAATACATATTAAAGTATACAATTAAGTGGCTTTATTTAAGAGAGAGAGACAGAATCAGTGGCTGAGGGACAGAGGGAGAGGGAGAGAGACTCTCAAGCACTCGGTGCTGAATGCAGAGCCCCATGTAGGACTCGATCCCATGACCCTGAGATCACGACCTGACCGACATCAAAAGTTCCCCTTCTAGGAGAATGAATGAGAAAGTTGTACGGAGTTGTGGGCACAAGACTTGGAATGCCAATCAAGAGACATCACCTGTTTGTTTTTCTTCCAGCAAACACAGCCTTCTGCTAGGGTGTTCCTGGAGGAAGACCATGGTCAAATTTCAGTCCATTCCTACCCACATAGTCACATATGTGTAGGACCCAACCTTCAACTCCGTGTAGTAGCCCAAATTATAATTATGCCTGTATCATTGCATAGGTAGGTATTTGTATTTATACTTACCAATTTATATATTTCTGTATACTTAGAGTTAGAACCAAATTATCTTAGGTGGTCTTCAAACATAGCAGGACATTACCTTAACTGTGGATTAACTGATTTGATTTAGTGCTTAACAGAAAAGACATTTTTTTCCACTACAGAGAAAGGTGCAGAATTAAGAGAGGAAAGATTTAGTGAAGTATTATGGGTCTCAGGTTTGGAGCTAGATTATGGAAGTAGTGTGACAATACTTACTCTAACTAGGTGTGTTAATTTTGTATAAAATAAGGAATCACTTGAGTTTGATATCCTCATACTCAAGTTATTCATTTTCAAGTAATCATTATGTTCAGTGGCCTTTATCAAAAGATGCCTGATGGATAATGGATCTTGTTTTCTGAGTTATTCCATACTTTTCAGATGCTTTGGCCTTAAATATGAATGACAATCACTACAGGTTAACCCATACTTCCCTCTTAAGATTCCCCCGCCAAAGATCCTGATCTACTGGTTATGCATTTTATGCTACAGAAGAACAGTTTGGGGTCCACCTGATTTGTTACTTTGTAAGCAGTAATTGTTTACTCTGACTTCATGAGTGTTTAAACTTTCTCCTTTATCCTTCCTAAAAGCTTTTGGTGGAATGGGTTTAGATGTGAACTCTGTTTTTATATCAATATGGGAAGTTCTCAAATTGCATTCTCAAATATTTCATTTAGCTACAGGATTTAGTTGTATTCTTAAATATTTTATTCTAATGTCTAATTCAGGAACACCTTTAAGTTCTAGACTGAATCTGTTCTGTTATTTTCTTGGCATTAATGTCTTCATACTGTTTATTCATGGAGAACTTGGTATCTGTTCTTACTCATTTTCCAGTGTCATTCCCTTATGCACTACCTCCAATATAGGTTTTCATTCTGCCTAACTTTTCACCAAAATTTCTTTTCTCCTTCTGATGCACTCTTGAAGAAGCAGCACAACATTATGATGTTGTACTTCCAGTTCCTGCACGGATTCTGAAAATAGATCATTTTCAGGGGCATGTTCTTCCTGTAATGAGCTGAAAGGTTATTTCCATTCTCTTATCCTGAAGTTTTGTTGTTGCTGTTTTTATAGGCACAATGTAGTCTTTACTTACCTGTATATGGAGAGAACTCCATTCAGACCCAACATTTGCCAAAAGACAGACAATTTCCCATGACGATGCTCAATTCCCACGTAGGGGTATGTGGCTTATCTCTTGGACTTAAAGTCAGAGGCAAGCTCACAGACCCAGATTGTTTTTCAATTTCTAGTACTTATCAAGCATTTAGCTACATATTTCCCCTATGCTAAGTATAATCTATTCCATATCTATTTTCTCCATCTCTGAAACCTTGGAACAAGATTCTTACCACTTTAGCCACCACCTTATAGCACTGTATTTGAGGTATTTACAGTTGCCACAATGCTTAAGCAATCACCACCTCCCCTACTTTCCCATTCTATTCATGTATGGAAATTATTCACCCAAGACATGTAACAAGGGTAGAGACACAGCGCTAAGGGCAGTGAGCCTAAGAAAGCACCATTTCTACCATCAACAGCAGTTTGCCCAAATGTCTGCTGGACCCAAACTTGGTCTATGGATCTAGAAACTAATGCTGAGAAAGGGAAAGTATATTTCTGGATCCTATTAAGTGAATTTTTCTTTATGAGGCAAAGCCTGGGCATTCATCAGTTGTTTTTCTCCATCCATTTTTATTGCCCTTATGGTTAGTGGAAGTGGGGTGAAGCAATCAATTGCCTGTCAGCTTTCATTTCTTAGATTGTTGTGAGTAGTGATCTTTTCTAAAAATTGGAATTTTTTTCCTTCTGCTTTTCCTAATCACCAGTCTTGTCTTTGCTCCATCTAAGCCTGAACCAAAAGCCTCAGTTAAGTGTCTTTGTTATTTCCAAGCCTTGTTGATGTTATGTGAGATTTTTCTGAGGTCAAAGGACAGCCTACCAACCAGGATCCTCCAGGACAGAGCTGGGATTTTCAGCAAGCTCATAAATAACTAAGTCAGTCACCAAAGCTTATTTCTAACCCCTAGTAACTCTAGAATTCTCTTACATATTACCATATAAAGCTATGATGAAGGCAGATCTTTGGTCTTGGGGAGTGGGGTACTGTGCACATGCACGTGTCCTCACACAAACACAGGTCATCATGAACACAGTGCACTTAGGACAACCACATGTATGCCCTCACATAGGAACATGCTCATTTGTCATTAGGAGTCCTAAGGAGAATGATGAATAGGAGAAGGATGTGCACTTTACACATATTGTTAACTTTCCTATCAATTCACATAATAATTCAAGGAAGCTACCAGGGCTCAAATAAATCCAATTATTCATTCATGAAGTGTTTTAGGTACCTACTGAGTTCAGCAGTATAACAGAGGCTCAGAAAGTAACAAACAGTAAACTACCTAATGACACTGGTGTCAAATCCAAGTCTAACTGTATTGTCTATGTTTTCCACTGCCCCTTGTTAAAATGCAGGATATTTATAAATTAGTTCTTCCTAGAAGGTAAGTCTTACAGAAGTTTTTTTTCCAGCAAATTCAAATAGAAATATAGCATCATTTAATCTAATAAAACACTGAGACAGGTCTTTGATGTAAAATTTCTGTATAGTTTTTCTATCTCAGAAATGTTGAAATGAACTTAAAATGCTGGCTTAAGAAAATGATGGCAGGAAAATTTTTGGCTATCTGAATCCTACCACCTCCCATAACTGACAGAGCACCTAGGATAGCAAAATCCAAATCTCACAAAATATTTCTGTAACAAAGTAGCTGCAAGGAGTCCCCCAAATCTGAAAATATGAACTGGGAGATCGAAGACAATAATAGCAACATGACCCAGGTAGAATCTGCAACTTTAAGAAAGAAAGCAAAAAGCAAGAGGCCATTAGATGGCCTTAAGACCCAGAAAACGTACAGTACCAACCAGAATATTCAACAGGCCATGCAGAGTGCAGCAGCCAAAAATGGCAGGAAGTTTATGGACCCCAGTTTGCAAGGTAATAGGGGAAATATTAAGGTCAGATGGTGGTTGAGTGGTTCTGAGCCTTTTAAACTCTAGAAACTAGATGAAACTTTTTTTTTTTTTTTTTCTGAAGGAAGGGCCATATCAAAGTAGAGGTGAGAAGGAGGGCTTCCATATTACACTAAGTACAAGGTCATCATCTTAAATCCTTTGTGAAAGTAGCAGAAGTAATTCTGAAGCTATGAGGAAAGTTATCGTGGCCCATCTTCTCATAAAAACAGCAAAAATGGTCACATTTCAATATGACTAACAGAAAAAGATTAAGATAAAACCCCATTCAAAATCTCTGTTTAATAGAGCAAGGTGAAGAATAAGACAAAGGCATGTACATCGTAAAGATAAAAGCCTGAAAAGGTAAAAACTATAATCTACTTTAAAATACGTTAAGAAACTAACAAAAGGATATAAATCTGATACAGAAAAACTTCAGAATTTAGATGACTGAAAAGTTTTAAGTATAGCTGGAAAAACATAGGAAAATTAAGGAAAACATTTCAGAAATAGATGAAACACAAGTGAATAAACACGGAGGATAATGTATTAAGACAAGCAGCATGAAAAGAAGAAAATCTAAAAATTAAAAGATATAACAATATATAAAAGACTGAAGGGATAAATATAGAAATAGGGAAAACAAATGTAAAAAAATCCAATATATACAATCATAACACAACCAAATGAACTTCTAAAAATTTTAATTCAATAAACTTTGAAATAAAAACTTGAAATTATAACCAGAATATCCAACACAGAAAAACAAACTAATAAAGCAGAAAAAAAAAAACAACCCAGAACCCATGGGGCAGCCAGGCAGTAAAACCAAGTTAGCAAAGGGAGAGGACGAGATGGTCATCAATTTGTCTACAGAAATGTTTTAGGGCAGAAGACCTTGTAATAATGAATAACTTAGCACAAATACCTTCCGGTATAAAAGCCATGACACAATGTTATGAGAATTCAGGAGTTCAAAGAATATTTTGTTTATAAATTCTTTTTCAGAATGGCTTTCTGATAATTAGAGTGACAATGACATTAGGACTGGTGATGGACATTAAATATGTTCCTGAAAAACTAAAGCTAACTGGTGTTTATACTAGAGAAATCATACTCTAATAGTTCTACATTCTTATATACAGCTATCAAAAGAAGTGAAAAGTGGGGAATATATAAAGTAGATCAAAATTAAACATTATATTATGGTTATTAACTGCAAAAGGATAATGTTTTATTTATTTTTTTGTATAAGGTTTTTTTTTTTTTTCTTATTTTGTTTGGTAAGCCAACATATAGTACATTATTAGTTTTTGAGGTGGTGTTCGACAATTCATCAGTTGTGTTTAACACTCAGTGTTCATCACAATATGTGCCCTCCTAAATAACCTTTCCTTTCTGTAACCTTCAGTTTGTTTTCCAGAGTCCTGAGACTCTCACGGTTTGTCTCCCTCCCTTTCCCTATGGTCCTCCACACTATTATTCATGTTTCACAGAGGAGTAAAACCATACAATTGTCTTTCTCTGCTTGACTTATTTCACTTAGCATAATCCCCTCCAGTTCTATCCACAATGATGCAAATGGTGGGTATTCATCCTTTATGAAGGCTGAGTAATTTTCCATTATATATACGGACCATATCTTCTTTATCCATTCATCTGCTGGAGGGCATCTCAGCTCTTTCCAGTTTGGCTATTGTGAACACTGCTGCTTTGAATATTGGGGTGTGTATTGCTCTTCTTTTCACTACATCTGTATCTTTGGGATAAATACCCAGTAGTGCAATTGCTGGGTCATAGGGTAGTTCTATTTTTAACATCTTGAGGAAATTCCATACTGTTTTCCATATTGGCTGTACCAGCTTGCATTCCCACCATCATTGTAAGAGGGTTCCCTTTTCTCCACATCCTTGTGAACATATGTTGTCTCCCGTTTTGTTAATTTTACCATTCTGACTTGAGTGAGGTAGTATCTCATTGTTGTTTGATTTGCATTTCCCTGATGCCAAGTGATGTGAACATTTTTCCATGTGTCTGTTGGCCATTTGTACCTCTTCTTTGGAGAAATGTCTGTTCATGTCTTCTTCCCATTTCTTGATTGGATTATTTGTTCTTTGGGTATTGAGTTTAATAAGTTCTTTATAGATCTTGGATATCGGCTCTTTGTAGCATCATTTGCAATTATCTTCTCCCATTCCCTAGGTTGCCTTTTCATTTTGTTCACTGTTTTTTGTTGTTGTTGTCCAAAAGATTTTTATATTGATGAAGTCCCAAAAGTTCATTTTTGCTTTTGTTTCCCTTGCCTTTGGAGACAGATCATGAAAGGAGTTGCTATGGCTGATGTGAAAGAGGTTACTGCCTATGTTCTCCTCCAGGATTTTAATGGATTCCTGTCTCACATTGAGGTCTTTCATCCATTTTCATTTATCTTTGTGTATTGTGTAAGAGAATGGTCCAGTTAACTCAAGTCAGTTAAGCACCTGCCTTTGGCTCAGGCCATGATCCCAGAGTCCCAGGATCGAGTCCCCTACAGGACTCCCTGCTCAGTGGAGAGCCTGCTTCTTTCTCTGCCCCTCACCCTGCTTATGTGTACACACTCTCTCTCCCCATCTCTATCAATAAATAACACTAAAAAAATTATAAAAAATATAATAAAATAAGTGCTGGGAGATAATGGGGAGAAGGAAATACATTATTAGCTGCTTTCAGTAGTGCTTGTCATAGGAAGCCAAAAGAGATCATCCAGAAATAAAGGAGTTGTGGTTATTACAAGAGGATGATAGTTTAAAGTCAGTAGAACAAAACCTTCCTAAATACCAAAGGAAAAAAAAAGTTTGATTAAAGAATTAAGGATTTCTCAAAGTGTTAACCTATAGGGAAGATAAAGAAAGGAAGGGGTCAAGATAACAGAGAAGCTAGACCTCTCTGACCATACCTTGTTTATAAACTTGACATTGAAATAATGAAGATTCTGTATGTAATTCTGATAGTATTAAAAGGCAGATTCCAAAAAGCTAAAGCATAGCGAATAAATCCAACTGTGTACTCGGTTTATAACAAAATAGGGAAACTATTTTAAGTGACTTTGAAATATAGTAACTTTTACTATATATGCCAGGCGAAACATAACTGGAGTATAAAAAGTGTAAAAAAGTCTTATAAATCATATTGCCAGTGGCACTCTTTATATTTTACTATGATTCAATTATTTGTGTATCATGGGATAAAGCAAATCAATGATTATATGGATTTCTTTGAGAATGGATATTTTCAGCATGAGACAAAGAAGACATACAAGATCAGTACAATTAAATAAAAACCCTATGGTTTTAGAAGTGAGATTATCAGTGAGTTACATCATGAGTTATTACTAAGATAAAGCTGTTCACTGAAAAAGCCTACATACAATGACTGACCCAAAAGCAACAAAAAACTTTAGCAAATAACCCCTAGCACCCACATTGTTACTTTTAATACCACTTCCCAGCATCCTGGAAAAAATTGCTGATTCCAAGTCTGTAATATATATAAAATGAACCTGGAACTTAGCATTTGAGATTTTAGGAAGCTGCCAATGAGTATTATGGAAGAATCAAAAGGACATATGAACCAATTTAAAAAGTTTCCCATTGGTTGAAAAAGGATGACAGAACATCAATACACTTAAGAGTTACAATGGATTGACACAAATACACAAAATGTGGTAGATAATAAATTCACTCATTATACCTAGAGGATTCTGGGAACCCATCTGTTATTTTGAAAACCAATAAATTAAAAAAAAATCAAGCAAAGTGAATCGATATATAAACCATACATTAGGATACCTCAATAGTTGTCAAGAAGTTTATTTAAAGAATTCCAGCTAATGAATGAAATGGGAGTGATAGAACTCTAATAATTTAACACCATAAATAATGGACCTAGACAATAATCACTAATGGCTATTGACATCATAAAAAAGTTAACTGAATTTTATGTGCTTCTGGATGGAAATACAACACGTTATTTCAAGTATTCTTGTGAAAAAATTAAAGCAAAATCTGATCCATTCTCAAGATCTTACCACCAATTTACAGGAGATAGAGGGGAAAATGGAACACGGTAATTGACACATCAGAAAGCAACCAGCAAATCCAGACTGTGGGAAACTATACAGGATAAATGACCTAGGTTCATCCAAAAACTCTAAGAAGCAAAATTAAAGATAGAGAGGAAACTCACACAATGAAAAAGACTTCAGAAGTATAGCAACCAAATTTGAAACAAATAAGGTAATGTGAGAGACAACTTGAACACTTATTCTACTTTATAATTAAGAGCATCTGATAAGTCTGTGATTCTGTTTTAGAGAGGTCTTACCTGTAAATCTCATTGATATACAGATGAAATAATGTAATATTAAGATAATTGGGTGGAGACAGGAGAGTGGGTAGGGTAAAAACCATTGGTCAGGAGTTGCTAATTAATGAAATTAAGTAGTAGACACATGGAGGTTTTATCTTATTCTTCATACTGTTGTATTAGAGAGGTTTTATCTTAACCTTCATACTTCTGCATTTATTCAAAAATTTCCAGGAGTTTGTTTTTTAAGTACAGAAAAAAGAAGAGATTGAAAATAACATGCTTGTTGGGAATGGGAGGTAGGGAGGAGTTTAATAAACTCTTGCTTATTAAAATAAAATGAATGCTTTTCAACTTGTATTACTGTATTTGAGTAAGATGGATTCTGAATCTTTGTTTGAAAACAGCCCTATTTTTTACTATAGAAAATAAGATTTGTAAAGTCTTAAATCTATAACCAGTCATTCATCTGTTTTGTTCTGGTTTCTCACCCCACACTCCCACCCTGCATCCTCCCTCCTCAACCCCAGTAATTTCAAGCCAACACTTCTGTCAAGACATGATAAAAATGGAATAACTAGAAAGCTCATGGTTTATATTTTTAACAAGCACTTTTTATCCAAGAAGATAAATTTCAGTATTGTCTATTTTCTCTCTAAAAGCATGAACAGTCTCATATAACACTTCATTAGCATAGAAATGGATTTTTATGTGTAATTTACCCCCCCACAAAAATAATAGTTCTATTATTTTTAAAAAACATAAAAACATTAAAGAACAAATTTTTAAATAATGTAAGATTAACATCTGAATTGGAATTAAAATAGGTCAGATAAATGGTAACAAATTTATTTAAAAGCAAGCAAATAGGTGTAATCTTAGAAAGCCCTATATTTTATGTATTCCTGGGAGATTTAACCTACAGTTACTGAAAATTGAATAAACTCTCATTTGTGAGTTTATTGCACTATTTTGAGCAGTCATTAGCTTAGCTCAGTATAGCAATGTATTAGGATATGACTGAACTAGTGATCACAGTCCTTGATGGAAATAAAAGCATCATTTTGCTCTCTATGAGCTATTTATTGCCAGTGTAAATAAGATTAAGAAGAATATACATGCAATAGGGAAGACAGTAAATGATAGGCAACTATTTAATTTAACTGTAACATTTTCATGAGAGAATGCTGACTCAAGACCCAATAAAGAGCTCTTCAAAGAGAGCTAAAATTTCAGCCATATCATGTAAGGAAATATGGAGAAGAAGATTTGTCCTATAATAGATTATCTGGATAACCCCTAGTTTCCTCTGTAACCCCAACAAGTACACATCTCAGAGAATCTGACACATACTCTCAGGTCTAGTTTCTATTGTAATGAAAGCTTCCGGAGAACCTAAGGGTATCTGAATACAAACTCCATAATTGTTTTATGCAGACATTGGCAATATCGTTAGAGTATAAAGATTCTACCCTAAATTTAACTTTTAGAGAAGAATGTATATGTAGGGGGATGCTGTGACCCACCACCCACAACCCTCTTCAGGAATTAAGGGATTCGTTCCACCAACTCTCTCAGGAAGTTACCTCAGCTGAAGAGAGCGGCCTCACCCAAGGCCACGCCCTAGTTCTGTGACTGCCTTCTTCCAATCATTGATCCATGCGGGGGATATGAAGGCCTGGCGACATGTCCCCAACTTGGGACAACCCTGAAGTGATTGCCCAAGTTCATAGCTCCCCATGGGCAGCCTGAGGACTTCAGTTTAAGAAGGTCAAGAAAGTAGCAGGTATCTCAGTGCCAAAGATGAGGAACCTCTCTATGCTATAAAGTTTTCTAGTCTTCCTACAGATAAAGGCAGAACTCCTATTCTCAAGGAGATGTTATCCAGCCTAAAGCATTACTGTGTGTGCATATATTGGTGTGTGTATGTCACACACACACACACACACACACACACACACATGCACACACACAATGATCCTCTACTGGGAAGCTTTTAAAGAGGTTTAATGACAGTGCAGAATGCTGAATTTGCATAATATCAGTGGCTGGGCTGGGTGAAAGATGGAATTATTTATTCTATTTTATAATTTCCCATTTAGGACACCATGATTATCAATAGCAGCAGCTGAGAATGTACCCATACAGACTGCTAAAACATTTGCTAGGAGTAGTCAAACCATGTCTTTTATGTAATTGCACGGGTCTTTTCTACTCAACCCTTAAGTTTTCTGATACAAAGACGACTCCAATATATTTAACTCTATATCCCCCAGCCTAGCAAAGGATCTAGAACTAAGTGCTAAAACAAATTAACAACAACATAAACATATTGAGTGAATGAAGAGAATCATAAGAAATCCTCTGGGAGACCCAGAGGTAAGGTATATCACAACCTTTATATTATAGATGATAGACTAGAGACATGGTGAAGGTCACAGAGCCAGGTAGTAACAAGTAATAGTCCAAAACAACATTTTCTAATTCCAAAACCTGAAGGTTTATCTCTTCTGCCTGATTGGCTTGCCTAGTTTTACCATAAAGAAGGAGGTAGAAGACGACAAAATATTCTTTGCTTGGGACACACTGGTCCTCACTTACTACATTCTTCAGGGCTCTCATTCCCATTTCCAATTCACCAAGAAATCTTTCTCAAACAGCTCTTTTTGTTTCTTGGGAAGACCAGCAGCCTTTAACATTTCTTTAAAAAACCAGTTCCCCCAATTCTCCTGCAGAGTTTGCTCATGTTATGTGTGGGAGATCCTCTAAACTCCCCAGTTATAATATACACTCCTAAGCATAAGGAAACATGTAGTTTTCCATTTGTAGAACAGTACAAAGCTAAGCACACAGGTTGGGTTCTCTTAGCCATGCAGCTCATTATCCATCAGCTGGAATGACCAGTCAATGATACAAACACCAGTATTAGACCAGGAACATCTCCCTCCTCCTTTACGACATTCTTTCCAATATCACACCTTAGGAGTACAGACTCACTCCTCTTTTGGTGCTAAGTAATTTGGAGTGCTGGACAAACTAGTCAAATGCCCTGGCCAAAGAAAATTAAAGCAAGAAAAGGTAAAGTTTTTTGTCCCTCCACTGGATGCTTTGCTTAATTCAAAGAGCATTTGGTTTTTATTTCATGAGAGACCAAGGACTCCCAGCTCAAAAACAACACAGTGATTAAGACCAGTAAACTTCCTGTGAAAGAGTATTTAAAAAGCTTCAGAGACATTTAATTGATCTAAAACAAGACTGGGCCAGGTTTTTTAGCACTCCCTGGAAGTATTAGGTGGAGCTATGGCTAAAATAATCTATTTCATTACAAGAATAGGACAAGGCTGTCTTTATGCCAGAGCAATTATCTAGTTAATTGCTCTAGAATGAGTATAACCCAGTTTCCAGATACAAAACACACATGTTGCCAAATGTGGCTTGACTTATGCCAGAAGCCTACAACAGTTTTAGCTACAAAAGTTACCAATAGAGCTAAAGAATACCCACAGGAGCCTTTGGCAGACTTAAGACTGCCCAGAGAGAGGCACAGGGAAGGGGAAAGAAAAGGAACAATTATCAGCAACCCAGACCAAGGAGTCCAGGAGAAGAGAATAAAGGAACATAGAAAGCCGGAAAGAGAGATAAAGAGAAATGAATAGAAGAAAGGGAAAAAAATAAGCAAGAGTGATAGAGAATAATGGCCTTCCCATTGGCATTCAAGGAATACAATACATTTTGGCAGCATAGATGTTACTGGCGTGTTGTTTTTTTTTTTTTTTTTTTTTTTTTTTGAGAGTTAAATGCAATAAAGTATATAATGAGCTAGGCAAAGTGCCAGACACATAGTAACACTGTTAAGTCTTTTCCTTCCCCCAGATGGGGTGTTTGTTTGTGTGTGCTATGTAAGTATACCATGTAGCTAATTAGGATAACAATAATGATAATGTTTCTTTAATTACTGGGAAAGCCTTGACTACCCTAAGCTTCCAGGAAAAGCCCTGACCACATAGATAAAGAAAATACTCCATCTACTATCATAAGCCAGAAGCTATGCTAGCATTTCATGAATGATAATTAGTTTTTAGTCCTATACTAAATATATCTGGAAATCAAGATTACATAAAGTATCTTCATGTGTGTAAGAATGATCCATCTCCTAAGTCTAAATAAACTTCTTACATTATAGCCATATCTGCTTTTCAGTTATAATGTACAAATTGAAAAATATATTCCCAAACCTCCTCAAAATCTTAAGGTTCCAAATTTCACTGTAATCAAAAGGTTTCATCCTTTCCCCTGAAGTCTTTTTTCTCAGAATTATTACTGAAGAGACGGATGGACTTCTCTCAGTTTCTATATTTACATTACGACTTCCCCAGTCAGGGGTAGGTGAGCATGTGTATTTATAAAAATATATAAAATCAGTGGTGTTGAAATAGCCCAAAAGTGAGGAGAAAAGCAAACAATCAGAAAGCCCCAAACCTCATCAACTGGCTAATCAATCTCTAACTGAGAATGAAAATATAGCAGATAATGATAAGCACATTCAGGTCTTAACTTAGGAGTTTGAGTGGGTTCTGAGTGTGTCTACCTTGCGACCTTCAGTATAAAATTCATAAACCCAACCCTCCCACTGTGCAAGGAACTGTGGTGAAGGACATGACACAACACTACATAGGCTTTTGGTGGCTGAATCAGCATTAGTGAAGGTCTTGTAACTACCAGATAGTTTTTCCTATGCATTACACCATAGCAGTCCCGGAGTTATGAAATAATCACTCCTAATTATTTTTTTCTTTTCTTTCTTTCTTTTTTTTTTTTTTTTTTAAAGAATATAAACACATGGGGCACCTGGGTGGCTCAGCCATTAAGCATCTGCCTTTGGGTCAGGTCATGATCTCCAGGTCCTGGGATCGAGCCCCCACATGGGCTCTCTGTTCCCCAGGAAGCCTGCTTCTCCCACTCCTACTCCCCCTGCTTGTGTTCCCGCTCTTGCTGTGTCCCTGTCAAAGAAATTAATTAAATCATTAAAAAGAAGGAGGAGGAGGAGGAGAAGTAGTAGTTAAACATGTAACACAATTTCTACAATATTAATGGTAGTCATCAATACATGTTAGTCTTTAGGTCCTTGGCTACCCCTTGCCATCTGTGCCAATGGCACCGTTGCTCTGGGAAAAAAGATACTGCCCAAGGAATTGTTCTGTATCTTGAATAATTTCCCTGTGTTTACCCCAAAAGTCTGGATTGAGACCTGCCTCCATATTATCTGGCCAAGGTATAACTGTTTGTTGTCCTAGAATTGTGTACCCATTCCATTTGGAGAAATAGAGACAGATAAAAAGAGGGGTTAGTCAATGATCGGTTTCTTACTGTCATCTTCTGTATATTTCTCTCTCTTTCTAGATGCTTCTTTAATGCCACATGTAGGTAAATTACAAATAAATATTAAAAGAAAAACATTAGTGCTTGGCTGATGACATCCCTTCGGGGGAAAAAAAAAAAGAAAGAAAGAAAAAAAAAAAAAAAACACGAGAGTTCCATCTACAGGCGGCTGCATGCCAAACATCAATTTAATTCACTTTCTACCAGCAACAAGAGCTAGACTGATTTGCTTCAACGCAGGAAGACCAGAGAAGGGAAACCTCACCTCATTTCCAGAGGGAAAGGGAATGAGGAGATGGCAGTGGTGGCAGGCGCTGCTCACCCCAACAGGAAGAGAGGCTGGAATTGGAGATGGAAGCTGGAAGGGGTTTTTGCAAGCCCAGCACAGGCTACAGTGATCCGGGAGCACTGTGAGGACGCCGCTGAACCAGCCCTCCACAGAGCCACACGTGGTCATTCTGGAGCTCCTGGACACAGAGAAATAAGCTCCTTACAGACAGCATCAGGGCAGATGTCCGCCACAAGTAGAACACACGGACTAGAGACTGAAGGCCAAAGCCCAGCTTTCACTGGCACAGGGCTACACATCCTGCTGACAAGGGAGGGATGGACCTATAAATCACAAATTGCACCTAAAAAAAGGGTCTCAGTGTCACAGCGTCTCCATGCAATTGTTATTTACCAAATAACCTACTACGGTTAAGCACCAGGTCAAAAACCTTCCTTGCATTATGTAATTCACTCTCCCTAACAACCCTTTAAGGTAGGAACTCTTATTTTCACCCTTTTTTCAGATGGGGAAACTGAGGCCTAGAAAAGTCTTTCCTCTCTAAGTAAACATTTTTAAAGAGAAAAGAATGTTATTCCAGAAGAAAACATTTTATCTTTGCCTATGGGAATGAAATATACATATTACACTACAGGTGAGTAAAACTGCTCATGAAAAATAAGGTTGGGCTTTACAAGTACTATGGCAGAATTCACTTAGATATTTTCAACAAAGTTTATATTCTGCATCACCTGCTATGCCTGGAAAAGGAAAAAAGTGTTTAAGTTGCTTTCCTTCTGTCACTGGGGGGGGGGGGGGGCGCGGACACGGGGACCTAAAATCAAGTTAGCTGAGTTTAAACTAAATGTTCATCCCCGAGGATGTAATCTGAGTTTGAAGAGTATTTTGGGGGGGGGGGGGACAAATTCCTCCACTTCACCATTTGTGCCATCTGCAGTGTTAGCATCATCCCTGGAAACTTCAGGAAAAAAAGTGTGCTCCTCCCTCAGGTTCTATTTGGAGAAATCACTCATCTATTGATTTCTGATGTTGCTGGTCTTAGCAAGATAAGGCTCCTAATCCATCCACTAAATGTTACTCTGCCGGAGATGAAATAGCTTTAATGCCAACAAAGATTACTGTGATGTTAGGCAGGAGAAGATGGTGTTGTTGGACTTACAGTAGCCCCAGGAATACTTGCCATTTTGTGTTAATGCCACACTGAAGCCTAACATTGACTCTACCTCTCATTCTACTCCAACCTGGGGGCATGGGGAAGGGGGTGGCGGAGGAAAGGAGGGGAGAACAATCATATTTGGGTCCTTAACTTTCAGAAGTCTCATTTCCCATTATAAACCATGGTGATTCTCTTTCAATGGCCCTCTCCCTTAAATATTTAATTGTGCTGAAAAAGCTATCAATTAAACGCACTACTAGCTAATAGCTTTTCAGAGAGAGAAACTCTACATTTAATATAGAAGTCAGTGTAAGAAGCATGGTGTCATGGACGCCTGGGTGGCTCAGCTGGTTAAGCGGCTGCCTTCGGTCATGATCCCAGCGTCCTGGGATCGAGTCCCACATCGGGCTCCTTGCTCAGCAGTGAGCCTGCTTCTCCCTCTGACTCTGCCTGTCACTCTCTCTCTCTGACAAGTAAATAAATAAAATCTTAAAAAAAAAAAAAAAAAAAGCATGGTGTCATCTGAAAACATTTGAATGCATAAAAATATGTATCTTAGAATTGAGGCATGTGAATATAGCTGTATTAGGTCAGATACATCTAAAACTACATTTATATGTACATAAATATACTGAATACACATAACACAGGAGGGAGGGGAGAGAAAGGTCATGGGAAAGTCTTATATTTACATATATGTGAACATACACATTTCATTTATGTTTTACTCATTTCAGAGTGGTACCACATAGAAACCATAGCATCTGGAAATTTGAAGTATAACCCATATTCTGCTTTGAGTAGGAATTAAATGGAAAGCCATCTGCTCACAGCACTAATTAGTGCTAATTATTAAGAGAATATTAAGAGAATATATTTTGTTTGTTTTTATAGGAAGGGTGACAACACTGGGAAATTTCTTTTTTTTTTTCTTTTTTTTTTTTTTTTTAAAGCCTGCTATACCATATAGTGAGACTTTAGAACAAGCAATACTAAGGAAGATCCAGAAGGTTTTCAAAAAGAAGAGAAGGAAATCTCCTCGAAGTCTCAGCAGGAAATATCTAAGTAGGAAGTGAAACACACACCAAAGATGGGTGCACCAGGCCAAAATGGAAAGTGGTGAGCATATGCCCTTTTTCACACACAACAGAAGGACATGGGGCCTAGCCACAGGAGGGAAAGGCCGGCCCCCTTCCCATTGTATTCCCTATGTCCTCCTCACCAGTTAGTCCAAAGTATAAATTCTTGGGCCCCCTCAAGGTACTTCATACCAAATATGGTTTATGCAACATGATAACATGCAAAGGTAAGTAAGACACCTAGTATTGCCAGAAAAGTTTACATTATGACTGTATGTATAAAACAAATACACAATCAAGGTGATCCATGAAAAGCAAGTAAGGTCTAAAGGTCAGCTGAGGAAAAGATTGCTATCTGTGAGAGAGATCAGCCAAACCTCTGTGAGATGAGTCTAGGGGATCATGTAAGCCCCTGGAAGGAAGCACTGGAGGCAGAAGGAGCAGTCCAATCATCAGGTAGGAAGACACACACAGCCGATCCTAGAATGGTGCATAAAAATACATGCACACAAATAATGGGACCAGAGAGGTCTTTAATAAGTGACTTTCAATAACCCCTGGGTGCTGAAGAACAGACCATATTTAGTTGCTCGTGAGTCACAACTATTTATATTACAAACTTCTCAATAGTAATAAACTGTCCCAAAGTATCAAAGTAATGGACAAAGTGAAAATAAGAATCTATTTACTACCAGAGAACTACTTAGAGATTCTTACTTGAGCCTCATCTTTATATATAATACATACATATATAATTTATACATTATATATAATTATATAGGATTATATATAAATATGTAATGCATATAGTTATATATAAATTACATAAAATATAAATTAAATATATATACCTATTTGTTGATCATCTTTTAAGAAAGAAATTTAGTCAATGACATATATAGACCACAAGGGGTATTGTGTTCTTTTAGCAAATTGCTATGGATCATCATCGTCTGTGGGAGGACCTTTAAGATTCATCCTCCTATGGAGTCCCTAAAAATCCCTATAGGAAAGTTAAATGGGTTGATCGTTGGATTGGGTGAGCGCAGAATCTAACATCCTGGTTATGAGAGTCTGAGAAGCCTGGGGTTAGATCCCATGGTGGTCCTCATTGTTTGTGTCCAAACCAGTAACTTTTTCTAAGCTGCAGGCTCCTCCTGTGTGAGACAGGAATACGCGTGCCTGTTGCAGGAATCACTGGGGGCTTTGCTGAAGATACTTGTAAGTATCCTCTCAAATACCTAGAGCATTGCTTATCCTGTAATAGGAGCTACTGGTAGAAAAGCAGCTCTTAATTCAGGATGTCTGGAAACAATTTTCCAGGGGTGTTTTGCATTTCTGCAGGTCTTCAACACAGAGACACTAGTTGGCCTTCTTTTCTGGACTATCTTTCAAGGATATTTATATAGCAAATCGCTTGGAAGATGGAGATAGTGTCTTCCTCCAGAAGAGAGAGCAGGTTTGCTTACTATTTACTACCATTAGGAGGAGGTACCCTTGTGGGACAAAGTTCTGACAGGTTTGAGCCCCTTATGAAAGATCTGGGTCCCCTGAGCTCCAGGTACCTCTCCTTTCACACAACCCATTCTGTGCGCCGGCATCACTAGGAGCTTGCTCCGTCACCCTGTGGAAGTAGCAGGAGAAAATGAGGAAACACTGGCCACTGCTATTTCTGTGAGCATAGTGCTATGGTCTATCTCATAACCTTGTCCTTTGTCTGTCCCAGGAGGCTCAGGTTTTCTGCCAGCTTCTGCCAAACTGTGGTGGGTTAACTTGTTTCCTGGCAAAAAGGATAAAAATACCACAACCTCACAGTTTTTGACAAAGGGCACTCAAAACCCAGTGTATCTCCAAAGTATTTCCCCTTGGATTTGTTATGTGGACACTAATTACTACCACCAATCTTTTGATTAAAGAAAGTGCCTAAAATTGTAAATATACTTTCCCTAAAAGCTACCACCCTGAGTCATAATGCCTAATTGCTAATTGGCTTATTATTTGGCTTGTGAAACACTTAGCAAATGCCAGCTGTAATGGAAAATAGGAGGTCAGTTTGGATAGGAGTTCTAATGTTAATAGACCCCTTTGCTGAAGAGACTTCATCCTTGAAAACAGCACTTTTTCGGTGGTGGACAGAAGGGGCACGGAGCAGGCAATAAATTGCTACTTTGCCTCATGCTTCATTGCATCCCTTAGAAGTAAAATATAAAAATCAATTTTAACTTTTAAATATAAAATCATATAAAAATGGTAGGTTGTTCTGTACCTTCATTCATTAGTAAAGGCTTTGTATTTGTTAAATGTGTCAGAGTAATTTCTATTAGCCCTTCCTCCCCCATGACAGCATGTGAATTCCACTGGCAGGAAACAGCGTACTGATTTTTGCCTGCTCCCTATCCAATCCCTGACCCCAAACCCCAGCTCCTTCTCTTCTGAGGCCTATCACAGAACCTTCACCTACATCAGAAGCGCTCAGCTAATACCGTGTGCATTGCATTGGGCTCTGTTCAAAGACCACTTGAGAGCTCCAAGTTTACACTCCTCTGTCAAACTACTTCAGGACATCAGAACCTCCTCAGTAGTATGAGCAATGAGTCAAGTAATTCCAGTCTATATGCAACATTTAAAAACCACAAGTGTACTATTCACAGAGTTGATTTAGTTCATTCAAACATTTTATTAATGGCTATTTAGCACTTTTAAACCACCTTGCATTAATCACTGTCTAAACCAGTGTTTATGAAGAAAAACGTTGTTTCATTTCATTTGTTGCTTTATTTGGATAATAATTATTCAGTTTCTCTTTGTGGCTTAACCACGGGATGGGCTGGGAGGAATTTTTAAAAACTCTGCTAGGCTAATTCTCTCATTACAGAAGAACTGAAGAGTCAACATATACAAGTCCAAAATGGAAACAGTGAGATTAGACAATGGTTGTTTAAATGAATAACATGAACACCAAACTTTGAGCATCTGGTAGGAACTCTATATAAATAGTAGTTCTTATTATTTTGCCAGAAAAAGTTAATCCCAGGACCTTCTTTACATTGAGTGTCCTAATAGAGGTCCAAAAATGTATTTATAAAAGTTACTCAAAGTTTTTCATTAACCTATCAAACATGTGAAGTAGGCTAAACTTAAAAGTTGAAGGTATTTGAGTTCATGAAGGCAAAGACTGTAGGACTTAAACACAGTGGAGACTGAGGGGATACTGGTAACTGTTCCCCATGTGATCATATGGAACTAAGTGTATAGATTTCTTAAAATTTGATTGTAATGAAATATGGTCTACATAAAGCTACCCTGCCCAAAGAAGATTTGAGAGTAAAGGACAAAAATGTGGTCTTCCTTATGTGGATCCCTAGGCTGCATTGGAGTTTTTGGTCATAACTGCCTACCATTTAGTTTTTCCCCAAAATGGATCTTCCAGAGCTCTTCAACTCTTGCTAAGCATTAAAACGCACATCGCCAACCTCACTGTGCAGTAAAAGTCTCCCAGTAACCAGAGCCATGAAGTGCAAAGCTTGTTTGCTTTAATTGGATGAATAGCTGCTCAAATATCTTAGCAAAAGAGAAATTTATTTTTTGCATAAGAATCTTTTACAACCTTTAGATAGCACAATTAGAGGTAAATGCTGGTGTGGTTCCTTAGTACTTCTTAATTGCTCTCCTATATTGAGCTGTAGAGGATAACTGCTCGTGGGAGATGGACAGGAATCACAAGTAATAGATTCGTATGGTGGAATAAGGCAAGGTGATACCCACCTGGACATCACAAACGCCAAAAGGCAAGTAAAATAGAGAAGCAAGCACCTGTAATATCATTTGAATCCAAAGGGTTTGTTCCATTTAACAAAACAACAACCAGGATTAGGAGTTAAAAGTACCATCTCAGGGGCACCTGGGTGGCTCAGTAGGTTAAGCCTCTGCCTTCGGCTCAGGTCATGATCTCAGGGTCCTGGGATGGAGCCCTGCATCGGGCTCTCTGCTCAGTGGGGAGCCTGCTTCCTCCTCTCTCTCTCTGCCTGCCTCTCTGCCTACTTGCAATCTCTCTCTCTGTCAAATAAATAAACAAAATCTTAAAAAAAAAAAGTTCCTTCTCAAACATACACATTTGAGCCAGGATCCCATATATCCCTCCAGACAGGAAAGTTCCTTCAACCCCAGGCCAAACTCTCCTGCTGTGCTCTGCATCCTGTCCTCTTCTTTTATCTCTACACACTAGTTGCTTCAATATATATATATATTTTTTTTTCCTCCCCGTTTCTGTACATTCAACTCTCCATCTCAACTACCTCCCTCTCTTCAACCTACAAATACATTAAAAATACATCCATTTATACATATTTCTCACTTCAAGGTAAGGTCCTGCAACAACTACACAACTCTACCTTAACTCATTTTCAAGTTCAAACTTAATCTGTATACTATATATATACTTCCTCAACTTCATCTCAATCTAGACTTTATTATAGCTTAATCTGCTCTACCCTAGATACTGAGATTTCTTTGAAATTATTTCCTGTTTTCTATTTTCATTCCGAAAACTTAGATACTTTTAAAGCCTTTTATAATATTAATTTTTTCCTCCTTAAAAATCTGTCCATCTTGGCTTCTATCCTCTTCTCTTCCCCCTGATACCATCTGAGCTCTAGTCCTCATGCCTCACGGAGCTATCCTTCATTATGGGTGTTTCATCTACTCCTTCCATAGTCCTCCTAAATTCAGGATCTCACTAAATTCAGATCTCAAGATCTGTTGAATCATGTAAAATTGAAATCTCAGTTGCAACTTCAACTTCTCCACTTTTCCATTGCTAGCAATCTTTCACATTCAATAGGACATAAAACATAGTTGCCTTTCAAGTGAGAAAGACCTGAATCTCAATTCCAGTTCTTCTTTCAAGGATTTTAGACTCTTGTGGCCCTGTGAAACAAAGCATGCATGCACACATCCTATTATGTGGGTACTTACAAAATGAAGTGGGAACCCAGGAAAAATTGTGCTTCAGTCTGCCTAAAGGGGAAGGTAATCAGGGAAAGTTTACTGTGAGAAAGTAGAATTTGGATTGCATTTGTAACTGCTAAGGAGTTGGATAAGTGGAGGGAAGAATGAGAGAAATATAGGAATACTTCAAATCAGCAAGAGAAGGCTAGGATGAAGGGAGGAGAAGAAGAAGCTGGATCTGCTGGCAGAGGTCATTTGTTGACGAGCCCAGTTTACCTAGTGGCATTATTGTACCATGGGACTAAATGGGTCCCATACCAAAAAAATTGGTAGGGACCCATTTAGTATTCTGAGATCACAGTCCAATTTGTGTGCCTCACAAATCCACTTTTGGAATAAAGACCAAAGTGAGAGAGTCCACTTAGGAGGCTAAGCCTGATCAAATAGTATTAACTTACTCGACAATATTCATGGGCACTACTGAAGATACTCCAAGTTTCCTCCTTCCTACATTTAAGAATGGGGTCTTCTCACTGGCTCCAGTTTCATGTAAACACTAAAGACCCTGAGATCAATAGTTTCAATAAACATTATGTAATTTGATGCCTCTTTTTATTCTTTCAAGAAACTACAGAAATAGAATGTTGGAGAGAAGAGAGGATGGGAAGAGATGTAACAGGAGGAAAGAAAGTAAGCAAGTACTGTGGGCAAAAGTGGAAAGCCAAGAAGAAAAAGATGGGAAGGGAAGAAAACAAGGTGGGGAGCATGTTCTTTTTCAGATGGCTGGGGAGAAAAACTCTTTTCCTCAAGGTTTTAGGGAGAAAAAAAAAATACATCCTTGATAAATCTAGGAGTTCAACATGATTGCTTTAATGAACCTATATATTACCAATATTGATACTATAAATAGGTTTTCATTTTAGTGGATAAGACAATAAACAGTTTGGGTCTGACAGTGATGATTTATCCCTCAGGTTAGGTTTGGTTCTCTGATTATCACACAATTGCTTGTTTAAACTACAGATAAAAGGCTTTTTGAGAAAAAGAGGTTCATTGTGGAAAAAAAAATTCCCATCTTCTTAAGAAATATTCAAATTACAAGTGAGAGTAGAAGCTTTATATGAATAACATAAGTAAGTGCCATATTAAGTATCAATGTACTAAATGTACCACATGTGCAGGCACCACATTAATAGCATCACTTAACCTGAATAAGTCATTCCACTACTTTAACCTTGGTACCAACAGACTTAATATATTCAGCTTTTGTTTTCAATTATCTGTTATGTCCTGCAATGGGTTTATTGTAGATACTGTGAAAACTATTATGACCTCTCAAAGACATAAGGCAATTTTCTTCTCACCAGGATATTTTGAACAAAGTATTCTCCATTTTAACATGAATAAGGCTATGAATATTAGTTCCCCAGATCTGAACTAATGGAAGCCAGTTTTAATTTCAATTACAATTGTATCACATCAATAAATGAAGATAAAAATCCTACAGAAGATGAATGTTTTCTGTCTTTGCATGAGTTTACTTTCTCTCCTCCCACCTTTTTATTTTTTCTTTTGGTCCCAAGCCTAGAGAGCACTTTGAAGTATAATTATTTTGTAGGGTACTTGAAGTAGTTCTACTGTTTGAAAAGATAGTGTTGTAGCATCTCATTGCTGTGAGCATTACAAAGCATGGCTGCAGCTTGCAATAATTAAAGCCTGTTACAGTTAAGAATTTTATGATTAGCCCTATTATGGCTCATTGAGCTTAAGTTTTGAAATTTTGTACTGAGTCCAAGACTAAAATGTTTCTTAGTCATAGAATGAATTTTAAAGATTTGGACATTTTTCAGTCTTATTTTTCCCACTGGGTTACCATCATGTTCTTTCATGGCATGGTTAGTGGTAAGGCTAAATTTTCAAGCCCTATATGAGCAAATTAGCTTCTTTATTCTGATGTAAACACCCCATCCATTTCAAAATGTCCCCAGGCCTAGGATCAGCCTATAAAGCAGTCTTTGGACTCAGCTACCAAAGCAACAGCCACAAGTACAGTGAATCAGATGCCAGAAGTCTGATTCTAGAAGGTATGGCTTCAAGAAGTCTTCTGACTGGGGCGCCTGGGTGGCTCAGTGGGTTAAAGCCTCTCCCTTCGGCTCAGGTCATGATCCCAGGGTCCTGGGATCGAGCCCCGCATCGGGCTCTCTGCTCAGCGGGGAGCCTGCTTCCTCCTCTCTCTCTCTGCCTGCCTCTCTGCCCACTTGTGATTTCTGTCAAATAAATAAATAAAATCTTAAAAAAAAAAAAAAAAAAAAGAAGTCTTCTGACTAAAGGAGATAACCAAGTTCCCCTCTGCACTCCCCACCCCAAGTCCCTTTATTGCAGTCACAGATATAAGATATAAATACCTAGATATAAGAAAATACCTAGGTATTTAAACTTGGACAATGTCAACAGATACCGTTTCAACATCTAAGTTTGATTTGCTCTTAGATATAAAATTAAGCTTCTAATAGTGATAGAGACAAGGAGATTGCTGGTAAAAAAAATTTTTGAAGAAGCAGAACAGGTAACATCCTATTCTTCCAGCCCCTCTGCTTCTCCCCTTCATGCCCATCACCAGACCTATTTCGGGGATGAGGAGATGAAGGAAACAGTTTGAAGGATACATAATGAAGTGCAAAATACTGTTAAGTACAGAGAATGAAAGGAGTAGAAAAAAAAATGTAAAGAGTCTAGGATGGTTAAGAACTTTCCAGAAAAAATGAGATCCTGGGACAGGGTTGATAGGGTGTGAGAGAGGGCAGACTAAACAAAAAGTAACAAAACAAAACAAAAAAACCACACACACACACACACTTTAAGTGTATGATGGTTTCCGTGTGTATGTAAGTTTACAAAGTCAAAAACCTAAACCAAAGAGAGTAGCATGTCTACCTGCCCACCCCAACTCCAGCCTCTTGGTCCTACCTCCTTGTCTCCCCACCCGCACCACAAAAGAAAAGAGGGTAAAGAAAATGCTACAGCATCTGCTACAATATGCTGCAATGTGGAGGCACCTTAAGGACATTTCGCTAGTGAGATAAGCCAGTTACTAAAGAATAAATATTGTGTGAGTCCACTTGTAGGAGGTACTCAGAGTGGTCAAAATCATAAAGGTAGGAAGTGTAAAGGCAGTAGTCAGGGGCTGTGGGGAGGAGAGAAAAGAGAGCTGCTTAATACACGCAGAGTTTCCGTTTTCTAAGACACAAAGCATTATGGGATGGTGGTCATGGTTGCTCACCGCCACCAATGTACTTAGTGCCTGTGAACTGTACACTTAAAGATGGTTACGATCATACGCTTTATGTTGTGCATTTACTAGTTTTTCTTTTTCTTTTTTTTTTTAGTTTATTTATTTTAGAGAGAGAGCATGAGCAGGAGGGGCAGAGAGAGAGGAAGAGAGAATCCCAAGAGAACTCCATGCTGAGCAGGAGCCCAAGTTGGGGCTCAATCTCAAGACAACTACCTGAGCCGAAACCAAGAGTCAGACCCTTAACCAACTGGGCCCCCCAGGCACCCCATTTTACCACAACTTTTAAAAACCTGGTAAAAAAAACATTAGAACAAACAAAAGAAATTCTGCTAAATGATCTAACAACAACAAAAATTCAGTAGTGAAAGGAAACAGTATAAACCAACAAAAATAATAAGGAATCTTAAGCAGAGAATACTTACAAGTTTCCAAAAGAGGAAATAACACGGTGGCTCAGTGGGTTAAAGCCTCTGCCTTCGGCTCAGGTCATGATCCCAGAGTCCTGGGATCGAGCTCCGAATCGGGCTCTCTGCTGGGCAGGGAGCCTGCTTCTCTCTCTGCCTTGCCTCTCTGCCTACTTGTGATCTCTGTCTGTCAAATAAACAAATAAAATCTTAAAAAAAAAAAAAAAGAGGAAATAACACAGAAGCAGTAAAGGATAATAGCCTGCAGGTTTAACCAAATTACCTTATCAGATTCAGGCCCATAGAGTGCTTGGGTATCGGAAATTTCAAAGATATGATAATGCAAAGGTAGAAAAAGAAAAAAAAAAAGCAAGAAGAGCACAATGCTCTATAAGAAAGACTATTTCTCAGCAATCTTAGAAGGTACTCAGAATGGAAATTCTGAACAGTAAATGCATTACCACGATATCAGGCAAAAACCATAATAAATCTCAAAGTTTAGAGATACTAGGAGAGAAAAAAAAATATCGTTCAGACCTTAGCAGATGCCAGATTGGGATACTGGAAACCAGCTCCAGAAGTCTGGTTGCTGCCTCCAGGACTTCAGCCTCCTGCACCGACCCTGGGGCAAGACACTGCACCACTGTTCCTCTGAGCAGAGAGAGGAGACAGCTCTACAGGAGTGTTGGGGGTGGCTCAGAGCAGTGTGAGCCAGACCCTTTAAGGACTAGCCTGGGAGGAGGGGCCTCCCAACCCCACGTGGCACTCAGGTGTTTCTCATTGTTGTCCTCGGGAGAACTCACTAAAGCAGACTGGGTTTTTCTGAGCATTCAAAGGAGCAACTGCCTCTGGCCTGATCCCACCTTTGTGTTTTGAAAGCTGTCTTAACACTTTGAGGTCTAGTTGTTTGCTTGTACCCAGCAATGAATAGGGTCACCATAGCACACTTACATCTTTTTACAAGGTTTTGTGAAATTTGAAATCCCTGCTAAAAGTCAATATTAGCCTGAATTTATTATATATGCTTTTCATTAGAGAGGCAGGGAGGAAGCAAAGATATTAAGAGAGAAAAGAAAGAGAAAAACAGAATGAGAGAGGAAGAAGTTGGAGCCCATCAAAAGCGTGCAAGATACTCAGGAACAGTTAGTTGTACGGTATTGTTGATCACCAGGAAAAGCTGAGCAGCTGATTCTGCTCATCTTGATCTTGCATGGTGAATTAGACCCACCTGGTGAAAGATCTGAGCAGTGTGATGAGATTAGATGCCTTCTATCCCACCATCACCCCTGTAATTCATACTAATCAAATTTCTAATTGAAGATTTGAGAATTCAAACCAGCTGATATTTACAATGCAAATACTATAAAAAGTTCTTTCTTCTGGCTTCAAGACAAAAGACTTTAGTTCTCAGTATGTAGTAATTCTATTTCAAATATGATTTTGAGATAGACATCATTCTTAGAGTGGCTAATGCACCAAAGAGGCTATATTCCAGGACGTTCTACATAAATCATGACAAGAAAACAAGAGAGAAGAATGACACTCTAATGCATTGTTAAAAAAAGTTCTGTCCTCTTTCCTCATATATAAAGATAGAACTACCCTATCAGATCTGAAAGATCTAGGGCTCTACTCTGTACATAATGAAGTATTTAACTGAGGGCCCATTGATTGTCCATAGTTACTAACCCAAAGTGGAGCTAGAATAGGCTTCACCAAATGAGTCTTTAGGAACATCTCTTTGTCAACCAGATCTGAAAGTGTTGGATTTTTACATAACATCAGGATGATGATAATAACTTTGCCAAGATCAAATGCCTAGGAATCTTACAGACATTTAAATAATCCATGTAAAAAGAATCCAGAAATAAATGGAATGCCTAATTCTAAAAGATCTGTATTACAAAATTAAATGTTGAATTCTTATACAGACTAGGGTCATGTAGGGAAAATCAGGGGGAAAAGAAGGGAAGGGCATGTATTTTAAGACCCAAAATATTGGGGCAATTATCATATTTAGATATAGAAGCACATAGAGAACTGTAAACAGGTCTTCAAAAGAATCATAAACACCATGGGTTCACTCAATATAAATGTTCAAAGAAGAATAATTTTGTGTATGTTCTATGCATTTAGAAAATGAGATAACTATACCCCAGGATTAAAAAGCAAATGGAAAATACACCTAAACAAAGAATCCAGAGAAACATATATTAGCAGCCAAATGCAGCTTGGTCAAATGCAAGGGAAGGAAGTTGGTGCTTATGTATAGGGACAAATACGGCTAAGGTATTAGGACCATATAGTAGTTTTAGACCTGGAATCATGGAGCATAGTCCTCAGACTATAGCATAAGCAATGCCTCAGGCTGGCATAAGCAATGACTGTCTCATGTTATTTGTGGGAATGCTGAGCATTTAAACTGCAGCCTTAATTGCTCAATGGCTTTTCCAGCAACAATAGGGCTGAGAGTCTTTGCCCAAACTTTCACAACAGAGGGAACACATTTTTTCCTAAAACTGAGCTGAATGTCAGGCAGTTAAGTTCACAGTCCTCTTTGGAATTGTTAAAAATCATTTCCAAAAGCTATTTTTAAAAAATATTTACAAATCATCCGTTTAAAAAAATCAGCTTCCATGTTTCTCTCCATGCATACATTGACTACAAGAAAGTCTTTGTCTTTGAAAGTCTAAGGATTTAAGCCCTCACTCTCTTTTGCACTTCTAGTAACACAACCAAACTCATTAATATGTAGTGGTAGCTATATTTATAATCAAATTTGCTCTCTTTCTTCCCAAATCAGCCCTCATTCTGCTACAAAAACATTGTTCTCTGTGGGTCTCTATTAGCTCTACTCTCACCCCAGTAGAAATTGACCTTTCCCTCTGGTTCCATCATAAACTGTTCACCCTTATTTTATGGCACAAACCAGATGTGCTACAGTTTGTGCCCTTTACATGCAGTACAAGTCTTTGGCCTGCCTGAGGCTTAGAGACATACTCTGTCCTTCTCCTGCTCTGTCCCGCCTAGTAGAACCACTGTATTACCCTCCCTCTCTTGTTAACTAGCATCCAGGTTGACTCAGCTAGTGGGAGATAGTGAAGGGGTTGGAGCATGGGAGAAAGGAAGATGCCAGAGCATTTCTCCCTCCCTCATCTGACTCAGGGTAGGGTGGTGGTACCACAAGCACATGCAGCTCCACGACTTAGCACCCACCAGACAGCCCTCACCATGGGTGCAGCTCTAGCATGATTGCCCCAGATGTGGGCATTGTCTATCACCTCCTTCTGTGTTCCTTGTTGTGCTTGTTGTTGTGAGATTGCCTCACAATTTCAATGTTTGGCTTTTAGGGTCTTACAATACTCGCAGTAAACAATTTTCTTCATTAACGTCCTTCTGAAATACTTAGAGTAGCTTCTGATTTCATGACTGTATTGTCAGATATTCAGGGTTATAGTCCCCTTCTTGGCTGTGAACTACAGGCCAAGAATTTTTATAACATCCTTAGTCTGACATTCTGCCTCCAGTTTGAATTCCTTCTCATCTATCTTTTTTTTTTAATTATTATTTATTTATTTATTTATTTATTATTTTTATTTATTTATTTGTCAGAGAAGAGGGAGAGAGAGAGATCACAAGCAGGCAGAGTGGCAGACAGAGGCAGAGGGAGAAGCAGGCTTCCCACTGAGCAAGGAGCCTGATGCGGAACTCGATCCCAGTACTCTGGAATCACAACCTGAGCCAAAGGCAGTGGCTTAACCAACTAAGCCACCCAGGCATCCTGAATTTCTTCTTCTCTATCTTGACAGAGCTACCTATATTAACTTTCCATATAAAGAACCCAATTATAAATATTTGCATTTTATATTTATATTTGGAGCCTTTGTATTTAATAAAAGAGAAAACATGAATATCAGTTAACTATAGCCATTGAAAAAGTAAATAAATGGATTACACCAGAAGAAAAGTTGGGGAGGAGATGGAGGGTTACAAAATTTGGCTCCATTTTGGCAATCATAAAAATGAGACAATTACATGACTCAGAGTGCTAGAAAAGTGTCCTTGGCATTTCCATCTAATGGAAATTGCTCACCTTATCAGGAGTAAGGGGAAGTCAAGCAAACAGGAAAAATTTCATGTAAAGAAAGGGTTCAGCAGTTAAAAAGGTATTTGAAAGTCACAGTTCATGAGGGATAGATGAATTGCCTGTCATTCAAACAATCTTTCATAATTACTAGTTGTCCCTAAGATTTTAATAAATGTGAACAGGAAAAAAATTAACTTTGTATATTGACATTATCTAATGCTATTAAGAAGAGCTCCATATTTTTTAAAGACCAAATAAACAATAGGTAAGGCTAACATTACTGATGAAATTTTGAGCAGTTAACTATGGTAAGACCAGATCATTCTTCCCAAATTAACAAATACAAAAGAAAAAAGTCCCAGACCTGCCCCAACCATGATTAAATAATTAATCAAGTCTTCCAAAATTTTGTTCTACAGTCATTAACACATAAAATTATCTAAATAGGATTTAAAAATTTTCTACTAATTCCATGGGAAATAAGGCTGACATTTTCCTCATTGAATAGCTAATTGAGCAAGAGCATTTCCTACTGAAATTCCTAGGAATAAATAGGAAAAATATATACTTCTAAATAAGCAAACTACATGATCTGCTAAATGGAGGGATTCATTTTTAATATAAATTGGTTAATATTTAGATTGTGCCAAATATTATATACTCAGTTTTAGGACAATGGGTTTTAAACCATTCTTCCTAGTAATTACATTATAGCAAATCCAACTGTGTTGAGACCACTTCTGGTCTAAAAAAAGAAAATATGTATAAGACAATTTTTTAAAAATGATAATGGTCTATGTTAATGAGTTTATAGGGCAAAGAACGCTCTCACAAACAGCTGGTAGACATGAAAGCAGTAAGACCTCTGTGTTGGGTTATTTATCAATAAATATCAAAAATTTTAATATATTTCTGTACCTATTGATTGAATAATACCAATTCCTGGGATTTCTTCTAGGGAAATACTTATGGAAATGTATAAAATTTTCTACATGGATGTTCATCACAGCATTGTTTCTAAAACTAAAAACTGGAAATGCCCCAAAAGAAAGTTATTTTTTTTAAAGATTTTATTTATTTATTTGACAGACAGAGATCACAAGCAGGCAGAGAGAGAGGAGAAAGCAGGCTCCCCACGGAGCAGAGAGCCCGATGGGGGGCTCGATCCCAGGACCCTGGGATCATGACCTGAGCCGAAGGCAGAGGCCTTAACCCACTGAGCCACCCAGGCACCCCCCAAAAGAAAGTTATTAAATAAATGATCATATATTCCCAAAATAGCACATTATGCAGTTATTTAAAATCATGCAGTAAAAGAATTTAATCATATTGACACAATTTTTTGATAATACTATACAAAGAAATTATTGTTAAGAGGATTTCTAGCAGATGGCCAATGGCAGATTGAACACATACATTTAACCCCACTCCTTCCTAAAACTCTAAAAATTACAATGAAGAGGTATTTAAAATTAATAAGCCCACAGAGATAAAGACAAGAATAGAGGAAAGAATGACTACAACATTTCAGATATCTTTCCAGATAGACATGTGGTCACTGACTTAGCAGATTCCAGAAAGCTGAGACCTAAGTCAACAATGTGGAGAACTAATAAGCAACTGACTTATATTTGGTTCTATAACCATGAAAGGCTCAGAAATTGATGGGATTAGGTACTTACGAAATTGGTTTAAAGGAAGTACTAAACTTAATGTAAAGATTGATTGAAAGTTGGATTTAGAGGCAATTACTGCAGACGCTTTAAAGACAAAGCAAAAAAGCAAAGTGATCAGAGGCCAAATCTCAAACTCTGTAGACTCACGGATTTCTCACAGAATTTGTTGTCTTCCTTTTATATTCTTCCCATAAAAGGTTAAAAATGTGTATTTTTAAAAAAAGAAGAAGAAGTAGAAGCAGTTATATATCTAGAGATTCTTCTAGATTCCATGCAGCTAGTGACTACTATTCCTCTCCCCAGAAGAAGACTGGAGACTTATTTCCTGGAGAGTAGAAAGAGGATCTTTGGCACAGATTGGGTGGAGGTCTACACTGAAAACAGGGATTAAGCCCAAGTTTCTATAGCAAACAAAAAATCTGATCCTAAAATTCATAAATAATTGCATGGATTCCATAAATAGCCAAAACAATTTTGGAAAAAAAAAAGGCAGGAGGACTCACACTTTGCAATTTTGCAACTCACCCAAAAAGCAACATTAATCAAAAACAGTGTACTACTGGCATAAGATAGACATACACACATACAGACATATATTTCTGGACTCTCAATTCTATTACATTTATAGATAGAAAATAGAACTGATAGTCTAGAAACAAACCCAGACACCTTCATCAACCGATTTCAGTGAATGCCAAGACCAACCAATGAAGAAAGGACAGTATTTTGAACTAATAGTGCTGATAAAACTGGGTATCTACAAGCAAAAGAATGAGTTTGGACTCCCACTTTATACCACATGCAAACAATTAATTCAGAATGAATCAAAATCCTAGATGTAAAAGCTAAAACTATGTACATCTTAGAAAAAAACATTAAGTATTGGTATTTAATTTTTTTTAAAGAGAGGGGAAAAAAACCTATATTTTCCTGGTGGAATGAAATAGCTCAGAACAGTGGATTTAGGTGATTTTTAAACATTTATATTTTACCTACAGACCAAATATGATAAATCTGTTCTAAGTATTGTGTGTCAACCCACAGTATGGAGCTGTCAAAATGTTTTTTGCAGAAAATGCATATTAAAAATTATGAAATTACTGCACACTAGCTGGATTTCTAACTCAGTCATTGAAAAATAAAAATGAAACCATCAAGCGAATGACAAAAAAGAAAAAACAAAAAACATAAGTATACATTTTCTTGACCTTGGATTAAACAATGGTTTCTTCAGTATGACACCAAAAGCATGGAAACCAGAGAAAAAATTGATAAATTAGTTTCATCAAAATTAAAAACTTTTGTGCTTCAGAGGGAAACATCAAGAAAGTAAAAAGAAAGTGAAATTTTGACCCACTGTAAGTATTTGAAAATCATTTTATCTGGTAAGGGACTTATCGTTAGAATATATGAAAACACTTAGAACTCAATAATAATAATAATAACAATAATAATAATAATAAAATAACCTGGTGCACTTGGGTGGCTCAGTTGGTTAAGCATCTGACTCTTGATTTTGGCGTCAGGGTCATGGGATCGAGCCCCACGTCAGGTTTCTCGCTCATGGGGAGTCTGCTGGAGATTCTCTCTCTCCATCTCCCTCTGCCACTCCCCATCAATGTGTGCTCTCTCTCTCTCTCTCTCAAATAAACAAACATATCTTTAAAAGGAAAAGATGATAATTTTAAAAATGAGTAAAGAAACTGAGTAGACATTTCTCCAAAGATAGATGATATATTCAGTATCTTTACTATGGTGGTGGATTCACAAATATACCCATATGATAATTTTTATAGAGCTAAATACACAGATACACACACAAATGAAATATAAGTAAGACTAGTAAATTCTGAATTATATCAATAAGTTGTATCAATGTTAATATTTTGGTTGTGATATTTTATTATTATTTTGCAAAATATTAACATTTGGAACTGAGTAAAGGTTATACATAGAGTATTCAGAAAATCTGAATTTCTTACAACTATTATTATATTATATATTATATATTTTATATATATAATATGTATTTATTATTTCTTAAAACTATGTCTGAATCTATAATTATCTTAATACAATTAGTACTACAAATAAATATAAATAAATAAACCTCCCAGGCACATCAATGTGAAATCTCTGATTCTAGAGACAAATGAAAAAGTTCCTACAAGTTTCTAGGGAGCTGGGTGTAAAAAATATTAAAATACACTTAAATTGAAAGGATAGAAAGATGGAAATTATGGGTTAGGATATGATGGAAGATAACTAAATCTACAGATGGGAATGAGGGATAAAATGACTGAAAATCTTCTTTAACAGTTTGCTGGCTACCTTATAGCAAAATACCTAAAAGAGTTATAGAATTTACAGATCAGTTATATCTTACTTCTCAAATTTGCTCACCTTTGCAGTGTTAACAAACAGCATTCGGTGGTATGTAATTAAGGCAGAGATGCTATTGATTATTTAAAATCCATGTAACACCACCTATTCCTTACTAATAAGTCCACATTTTGTTAAGTAAGTGAGAACACTCAAAGTTGGTGAGAACAGCCCCTGAATTAATGTGGGAGGGGAGGGAGCTTGCAACTTGGTTCTGGCCAACATGATATAAAACAGGTGTAGACAGTGAATAAAAAGAGCTTTTAGGAAGATGTCCCCTTCTTGGATAAGAGGTAAACGGGGAAGAAGGTTACCACTTCCCAATCCCTGGTTCCTGCATTGAACACAGGTTTGTGAGAATATGACATTAAGAGCACTATATAAGTATTAAAACAAAGATTTTTTTATTATGTAGCTTAAGTTAAAATGAGCCATTCCTCAACTACAAATGAGAAATAATAAATGACCAATAACCAAGGCCTCAGTCAATGAACCCATTTCAAATAAGAAGTTGACATATGATGGATCTTAGTATCAGCATATTAATGACCACTATATTACCAAAGATATAATTAACCTTGTTATATTAATAATAATTAACAATGTTGGAGAAATCTATCATGAGATATTTTTAAATTTTATTCTTTTCTGGATTAATTTCCTCTTAAAAAATTAGGATTTAAATCAAATCCCCATGAATCAAACTCTGAACCACTGTCGTATCAGCAAATTTAACTTAAACAGAAAATTATATTAATTGCTTTGGATCAGATCAAGCATTACATTCTCCCATTTATATATTCTCCTTTGACTTCTTTGACAGTGATTATCTCCATGAGTCCTTTCTCTGTATAATAATAGGGCTTCCTCAGTTGAGGTCGCAATGTCTCTTGGATTGGTCTGACTGACAGACGAACATTTGGCATGTGCTTAGGAGGAAATAGTTTAATTAGCACAGTTACTCACAAGTGCCTTGGACACTGTGCCCCAAAGTGATGACTATAATAAACATTGACAGGAGAACCCAGGTCTTTGGCTACAGAGACTTATGAAATGGGGAAATCATTTAAAAGCCTTCAACCCAAGAGTCTTGAATCATAGATTTTTAAACTTTCATTTGCTACTCTGAGCCTAAGAACTGTTAAACTGGCAGTACAGAAGAGGCAATTTAATGTAGAAAGGATGAAAGGATGGTCTTTTCAGGAAAGGATGCTGGAACCCGTTGGAAATTCAATGAAGGAAAAAAAAAACCCTTCAATCCATTCCTCACACCATATAAAAAATTATTAACTCAGAAATAGAGAATAGACCAAAATACAATACCTAGAATGATAAAACTTTCAGGAGAAAACATTATAACTTTTGGAAAACTTTCTTAGATACAATATGAAAAGAACGATCCACAACAATGAAATTGGTAAATTGGACCTAATCAATATTAAAAACTTCTGTGTTTTAAAGATCACCATGAAGAAAATGAAAATGCAAGCCACAGACTGGGAGGAAATAATTACAAAACAAATATTCATCAAAGGATTTGTGTATAGAAGATATAAAGAACTTCTACAACTCAATAATGACACTGACTGAAAACCTAATTTAGGGGCGCCTGGGTGGCTCAGTGGTTTAAACCTCTGCCTTCAGCTCTGGGCATGATCCCAGGGTCCTGGGATCCAGCCCCGCATTGGGCTCTCCGCTCAGCGGGGAGTCTGCTTCCTCCTCTCTCTCTGCCTGCTGCTCTGCCTACTTATGATCTCTGTCAAATAAATAAATAAAATCTCAAAAAAGAAAGAAAACCTAATTTAAATATAGGCAACAGATTTTAACAGACATCTCAGCAAAAGAGATATATGGGTGGCAGATAGGCCTATCAAAAAATGTTCAACATCCTTTGTCAGTAGAGAAATGCTAATTAGAACCACAACGAGATACAACTATGTATAGACTAGAGTGGGTAAAATTAAAAAGATTAACTATGAGAAAATTTTGGCAAGAATGTGGAACAATTGGCAGTCTCATACACTGCTAGTGAGAATGTACAATAACCACTTTAAAAAATAGTCTTAGAGTTTCTTAAAACGTAAATATATACCCACTGTATAATCCAGCCATTCCACTACTAGGCATGTAGAAAGGAAAGAGCATGTCCATAAGCAAACTTGTACATAAATATCCATAGGAGATTTGGAATAGCCAAAAGTTAGAAGCAACCCACAATTCCTTTCACAGGTGAGTGGATAGATAAATTGTGGTATAGCTACACAATGGAATACAATTCAGCAATTTTAAAAAAACCAACTACTGATATTCACTAAATCTGAATCTCAAAATGGTTATATGGAATGATAAAAGACAGAAAAAATATTCTATATGTGTATATATAGAACATATAATATATATAAATATAAACTATATGATCCAACTTACATAACATTGTGGGAAATTCAAACTAAAAAGAGTGACAGAAACCAGATCAGTGTTTGCCTGGAGATGTACATTAAAGTGGTGTGAGAGGGTTGAGAGAGAGATTATAGTGTAGAATAAGGAAACTTTTGGGGATGATGGATATATCCACTATTTTGATTGAGGTGATTTTTCCACTGGTGTATACACATGTTAAAATTTATCATATTGCATGCTTTAATAGATAAACTTTATTATATGTTAATAACACCTCAATAAACTACTGCAAAACAACAACAACAACAACAACAACAACAGCAACAAAACTTCAACCCTTGCTAATCGTGTGACTGAGAGTGAGCATTTGACCTTTCTGGAATTTATTTTATTTGTAAATAGACAATAATGATAAAGCCCAATGTATTCCTCAATGTTACTATAGATATCAAATGAGATGACTGCAAAATGTTTTGCAAATTGTATATAGTTATCTGTACAAAGTCAAGTATTACTGTTGACATAGTTACTATGAGTTTCAAAAAACCCACATGATCAACTAACAAGTAAGTGATTTGTGATAGGGAAAGGTATGCAGGGAAATGTGAAAGGAATGAAAATCTGAGAATTAAGGCTAGTATACTTGAATTCAGAAGACAGCCTGTGACCACAACCGTTATTTATGTATTGATTTTCTGTCCTCAACTGCCCACATTAGTCCTTGAACTCAGCTCATTCAGATTCAAATCTATGTTGCACTTTCTTTTACCTTGTTCTTTCTGTCTTTCTCCCAGTTATACTGTGAAGAAGAAGGGGCCTAGACTGTCAACCTGGAAGCATTGAATCCCAGAGGGATTCAGAGGGAGCCAGAGTCCTCCCTGCCACTCTGACCCAAGTCATTTGAGTTCCAGCCCCAGCACACTTCTTCCCCATTTCCCTAGCTGATAACAGATTCAGAAATTCAGGAAACTCTCTTGGAGTGCCCATGTTTTGGGCTGTTTGGGCTTCTGAACCCCTAAAAGTCGAGGTAGTATTTCTATTTATACCACATTCCCCCAGATGTTAAGATCCCATCACTGGTTTCTACCAAATCCATACATACATGATCATGAGTTTAGTTGATTTTACTGTAAACTGGAGGTCCACAGAATGATTACATTATAGACCATAAAGCTGTCCTCATGAATTCTCTACTTCATGATCCCTCCTTGTTAAACAGTTCTAGGAACTCCAAAAAACTTCTCCTTTCCTTAGGCAGAGCAACTCAGCTCTCCCCTCAGAAGCCCCGAGACTCACTCATGTCCATGCTGTGGGCCTGCCTTCTAGCACAGGCACTGATCAATTTTTCTAATAAACATAATTACCTCTTAAGAGAAATCTGGTATCAGCTATTAAGATAATAACTATTTTTAAATTTTACCTGCTATTGTCAGATATAAAGATAATTCACAATCAGAAAATCATGCTTCAATAGAACATATTCAAGACCAATCTTAAGCCAAATAAAAGGATTTGAAATTCTTTGACCATTTCTTTACCAAGTACAGACCCTTTCTCCAGGCTTATTTTCCCCCTTCCCCCTACTTGTGCAATTCTTAGTTCTCACTACCTTCCTTAGAAAGCCTTTAACTGAGATTTGTATGTCTCAGGTAAGGAAGACTGACAATAATCTCAAGTGTGATAAGTCCCATGTGAATCGTGTGTGTGTATCTTCTTCTTCTTCTTCTTTTTTTTTTTTTTAGAAAAAATCATTCTCTAGCCGAAGAATCGAGTTCTGTTAGAACTGGCCACAGGGTTTGGTATTGTGGGGACAAGGTATCCATAGGATCTAAGCATATGTGCATACAAGCAGTTTCTCTCCCGGCTGGTGTTATAAACACATGGAATCTCAAATAGATCTTCATTAGATTCATGGATAAGCCAGATTCATTCAGGGATCTCATGAAAATCCTCAGAAAAAGGATTATTGCTGTACGTATTTCCCGTATTTAAACAATCGAGATAATATGCCCATGACTAAAAAACAAACATTCTAAACCAAAAGGCCACATTTTTTCCCTCGGTGCTAGCAGCCAAAGGTAGCTCAGCTGAATTCAAGGTGCATGAAATTGGTAATTATATATAGGGATAAATGCAGTTTCATATTTAAGACCAATAATCGTTTCAGAGCTGGAATCGTGGTCTATAGTCTGAGTTTCAGCATTTCCAGTTAGTTTGGTCTCATGTTATTTAAAATGCACCTGTGATTACTCAATGTGAATGAACTATATGAGGGTTACACAAACTCCATTTTTCAATTAAAGAAACAAAGTTTTCATATTTAGTGGCAGAATTTCTCTTGAAGGTGAAATCATGCTCAATACCAGGCCACAGAAACAAAACTTAAAAGTCACTCCCTAAGGCTGTACCTTAAGTCTCAAAAAGGACTCAAAAGGATTCTTTCAACCTCTGGTCTCTACAAAAGTGCATCAAGGTCCAAATGACAAAGCACGGTATAAGTTTGATAAAGAACGACTCCTGCATTGCAGATTTAAGACCACTCTACCCCCTAAGCCTCCGTGGTGAGAACACATGGCTTCTGTGCGATTCCCCATTTAGGAACCTCTGGATATCATTAGCATAGTGATCCCTAGTTAAGTTCCTGCTTAGGCGGGAGAGGAAGAGATAAATCCCTTTGATAGGGACATAAATGCAAACGTGAATTGAATCTGTAGACTCAGATAGTTAAGGTTAGGCTATCCCAATCTCTATTTTGGGATTCTTACTTGCCTTTTAAAATTCCACGTATGAGTACAGATGACTCTCACATGGGTATCTTTAATGTCATCCTGTCTTCTGAACATCAGAGCTCCTGAATGTTTGTGCCTACTTCCCAGTGGCCCCTCAAACACTTTCCCCAACATCATTATTTCTATTAATGCCACTATTCTCCTAGTTAATTTTAAACCTTGAGCCCAATATTACTCTCTCTGTACCCAAACTCCTTTGAATCAGGAAGGGTGATTCTGGCTGTTTAACAAAAAACTGTGTCTCAAATTACTTAAACCATAAGGAAATTATGATCTTGTATAATCGCAGTTCGAGGAACAGTGTGGAGAGGGAAAAAAGGTGGAAGGGAATCTAAGCAATAGCCAAGTGATACCACAAGAACTCAAGAATCTTTGCTCTATTGTTTCATCCCAAGTCTACTTTTCTTTTTTTTTTTTTTTAAAGATTTTATTTATTCATTTGACAGAGAGAGAGACTGAGATCACAAGGAGGCAGAGAGACAGGCGGCAGGGGCGGGGAAGCAGGCTCCCCGCTGAGCAGAGAGCCAGATGCGGGGCTGGATCCCAGGACCCCGGGACCATGACCAGATCCGAAGGCAGAGGCTTCAACCCACTGAGCCACCCAGGTGCCCCCCAAGTCTACTTTTCTTTATGGTCATCAGATGCTTCGTGTTAAGGTTAAGACAATAATCCTTGTTGCAGCAAGAGGGAGAAACCATAGTCCCACTGGAATATAAATCCTTCCCTCCCATCTGACTGGGTCAATTCCACTCTCAAGCCTGCCTAGGGAGTCTGAAGAATAGCTAGATTAAGACTCTACATTCCTTGTTAGCAAAAATCCATTCCAGGAGGGGAAGCAGATAGTCCCACAAGTCATGTGAGGGATGCCTAGATACCTAAATGCAGTCATACTTGTACCAGGAAGAAGATGACAATGAAAGCCAAATCCGATGATCAACAGAAGACACATACCATAGATTACTCACATGTTGTCTCTCAAGTACAACTCTAATAGTGTCACTACAGTTCTTTGTTGTCTGACAAATAACAGCGAAATGCTTTTATACTGAATTTATATTTCCCTATAATCCGGTCCCAATAAACACAGCCTTAAAGCATGAACATTCCTTACACTCCAGACCATATCACTCACCATTCTCCTCCGTGCTCTGCTCCATCTCTTGTTGATTTCTGGGCATTAATGTTGCCACCTGGAATTCCCATCTACCCCTATTTGAATCAGGTAAGCTATTGCTTCGATGTCTAGGACAGTTCTAAAAAGTAGTTAGACATTATAATCACCTGGGGAGATTTTAAAAATTACCTATGCCTGGGGTCCATTCCCAGAGCTACTGATTTCATTGGTCTGGAGGAGGGCACAGACATTATTTTGTTGTTGTTGTTGGTTTTTAAAACCCTCCAGATGATTCTAACCTTCAGACAGGATTGAGGAATACTGTTCCAGAAAAATGAATCATTCTCTCATACCCACATCTGGGGGTAAATTTCTCCTGCTCTTAAACTTCCATAACACTTTCCATTTCTCTCCTACAGAGTTCTGTAGTTACGTGTGCCTGCCTCAACAACTCTCACAGATCATAAACTTTTTGGGACAAGATCCATGCTATAATACCTACCACAATGCCTAACATATAATCGGTATAATAATTCATGAAAACATAAGTACATAAAGATAGAAATATTTAGAATAAAATAATACATTTTAAAAATATAATAAAGATGTACACTGTGCATCAAGTGATAGTTTTGTCAGACTGCCAGAAATTCTAGATAGTTGATTGCCATCTCTGGGACCCTGCCTAAAAAGGATAATGACAAGAGAAAGCTTTATTGTGATATATGCAAATTAATCCTTGCTAAACTGTTGTCATATTTTATAAATCTGCATGTTTAAAAAGACTTATAACACTTCTTAAGAATCAGTTCTCATCAGTATACATATACCAATTTGGACTTAATGTTGGGAAAAAAAACATGAAAAGATTCTTTTTTTTTTTTTAAGATTTTATTCATTTATTTGACAGAGATCACAAGTAGGCAAGAGAGGCAGGCAGGGAGAGAAAGGGGGAAGCAGGCTCTCCATGGAGCAGTAAGCCCGATGCAGGGCTCGATCCCAGGACCCCGGGACCACGACCTGAGCCGAAAGCAGAGGCTTTAACCCACTGAGCCACCCAGGCGCCCCATTAAAAGATTCTTAAACACAAAGTATTGAATGTTTATTTACTCTGTGCTCAGTTCTATGCTAAGCCCTTTCCAAACATTATCTTGTTATTGAACATTATCTTGAAACAATCCTATGAGGGAAATACTCCCATTGGTCAGTTTACAAATGAAGAAATTAAAGAGTTAAGAAACTTGCCTAAGGTTACACAGCCAGCAAAAGGCAGAGTTGAGATTCAAACCCAAATCGGTCTGATTCCTAACCCCAAAGCCTGCTTCTCCACCACAATATACAGCTGAATATTGAGAATTCTTTAAATGTAAAATACAAGCTCTTCTCAGACAACATATCAAACATCTTTTTCAAAATGACCCCCTTTGATAAAACAAATTATTTTTTACAAATGACTTTTCTTTAAAAGATTTTATTTATTTATTTGACAGACATAGATCACAAGTAGGCAAAGGGGCAGGCAGAGAGAGAGAGAGGAGGAAGCAGGCTCCCTATGGAGCAGAGAGTCCAATGCGGGGCTCTATCCCAGGATCCTGGGATCATGACCTGAGCAGAAGGCAGAGGCTTTAACCCACTGAGCCACCCAGGCGCCCCTACAAATGACTTTCTAAAGCAAAGACTTGATATCCATTAATTTTGAATCCTGAACAAATGATGCCAGAATCCAATATTCACAGAGTCCCTCCCCTTTCCCAGGAAGGAATTGTCACAGTACAGTGACAAAACCTGTGTGAATGATTGAAGGATGGGGCCTTCAGGACTCTTCCATCAAAAGAGTAATCCTCAGGAAAGAGCTGACAGATAGGAACTATCTATCACTCTTAATATTGATAATTCTATTCAGGATTAGTGTGTACACTGGTAAGGTTCTCAAGATTCCAAATGGGGGAAAGCTTATTGATATATAAAGCTTATTTAATATATATTTGAAATAAAAATAACTCAGGTTGAGGTGATAGATCTATGCCACCAAAGAACAAAAATCTCTTTACATAAAAACCTTGTTATGTGAGATTCATGAACTCTCTTTGGTAACCACCAGCATATTTAAGTAATTGATCATGTGTGCTGCCCTTGGGTTCCTACTGACTGTCAATTAAGTGTGTTCTTAATGTTGTTGCATGGAAATCGCTACAAGCAAAGACAGATTACACTGCTGCTTCAGGCTGATAGGATTTGAGAAACATCATGACAAATGCTTCAGGCAACTCACAGCAGAAGATTCAGATGTAAATTCTACTTTACATCAACAATTTAATATTTATCTTTGACAGTCCTAATTGCCTACTAGGGAGGCCCTTTTTAGAAATTAGGTTGAATAAAATGCTGTTTTAAAATGCTATTTTTTAAATGAAAATACTCATAATTAGGAATGGCAACAATTATTTGAGGACTTCACTAAAGTCTTGTGGAAAGTTGTTTTTACTTCTGTTTTTTAGGAATAGTCAACTTATTTGAAGGGAGCAGAGTGATGGTGAAAGCCATGTTATATGGATTTGGATTTAAGGATACTGAAAATAGTGGCCACTTCATTAATTTAATGAGTTGTTGCCTTATAAATGGGATGTATCAGTCATGACTTTTCCTGTTACAAGTGACCAAATCCCCAAGTGAACCAGCTAATGGGATAATGGGAAATTTATTGGCTCATGTAACCCATCTTTTAAAAAGGCTGGAGTGGTCATGACCTCTAGGCCCAAAACCAAGGACTGAGACCTCTTTGGTTTGATGTTCTACCTCTTGAATCTTCCCGTCAGCTTCCTTCCCTCCAATCTTTTCCATGTGACAAAAGACACAGCCCTAGGTTTATCTGGCTCTTACCCCTAGAGTTTATGAGTAGAGAAGAAAAAAGCCTCTCTTTCCACAAGATGACCTTGAAAAGTCCCCACACTGGAATCAGAATGCCCCAGTTGGGATCACCTGTCCATGACCTGGATCATTCACATGGGCTAACACTGAAAAATTCAGAATAGACTCAACCCTGCCCACCTCCAACCAGGTCAACACCTACAACACAAGCTGGGCCTTCATTTCTGTTGTCAGGTGAGAGAAAGGTATGAAGAGATTAAAATAAGAGATTCTATGGAACAAAGGTGATTTGGGCAGTGTAAGAAAAAATAATCTTACCATTTTGCTATATTGTTTATGATAATAGGGAATAATCATTAAGGTAGTAGCACTTTTTTTCCTCTTTTGAAAAGAACATGTGAGATCATCCACACATTCAATCTCGCCCACCCCTTTTAGATGAGCTAAATACAGGATCTTCAGTTTCCCTTTTTTGTAGATAAATTGTACCCAAAATTACCATTGGCCTAGTTAGAATTGTTTGCCAAACAACAGGGAAAAGTACAATCTTAACAACATTCTAAGTTACTTTTCCATCCATGGGATGCCACATTAAAATTTTAAGGATATTCTTCCTACAGATTGCAGCCAGGTTGCATGTGTTAAACTATTGCTCAAGCAAGTACATGTGTTTGGGATAATTATGCAGTTTCCCTATTTATTTATGAAGTGTCACATTAAAGTTTAAACCAAGATTTATCATTCAGTATAGATATCCCATGCATAGCAAATGGCAGTTGCCTCTTCAGTTTGGTTGTTGAGTATTAAACAAATTCAGATTTCAAAACCAGCTGCTTCATATTTAAAGACAACACTAACCAAATTAAACATCACAGAGCTTGAAATAAATGTAACTCTTTCTAAGTCAGCTTGAGGACTGAAATTTCATTGAATAGTTAATAGAAAAATCATATAAGCAATTTTTGATAAAATGTAGGGTCTACTTTCACTACATTTCAACATTCTAGCATTTTGAACACTGATTCATCTAAAGTGAACTTTCTGCATAGCTGGATTCTGCAATAACTCTTGAGTCCACTGACATATTTGTTTGTGAAATTATGTGAAAATGAAAAGGACAAAACAAATTCAAACTTGAGATTCTTAAGACGCCAAAATATTCAATTTCATCCTTCACTAAAACTGCCAAATCATCTGATTTTCTTGCTCAGAACAATGTAGTATGTGCAAAAGTCAGCTTGGTTCTATAGAAAATCAAGCTGGAAAGAAAGAGTGGGTATCTGGGAGGGGTCCAGGGAGCGGAAGTGGGTCCTAACACTCCTATCCCAGGAGAGGGTTGTTTTGGAAGTGCAGGGAATACAGAGTATTGTACTTAGGTTTGGCCCAAGAAGATACCATGGAAGTGTGAATGTGAATTCACAGTGGCAAGCATCTCAAGCTCCAGACTCATTTATTCAACTGCTTACTTCTTTCCCCAAGTACATACTGAGTATCCATGATGTGGCAGAGAATGGGGCGGTGAGAAACACATGATGCTGACAGTTTAGCAGAGGCAACATAGATAAACAGTCACAGAGATGGAAATGTTCTGAAGGAAAACAAAACAAAACAAACTGGGCTAGTGGAGGGGCACTGCACAAAAGCATCTGTGGTCAGGGAGGTCCTATAGGGAAATCTTCCCTGAGAAAGTGATTCGAGCTGAAAACCGAAGGATGAGAAAATTTCCATGGCAGTGCAAAGAACAAGAAAACATCATATTTAAATTTTCAAGTTTTAAATAAAACCCAACAAACTCAGGCAGGCAACATTAATTTAATAATGCATTTTATTTAACATAATATATCCAGAATAACATTATTTCAATCTGTAATAAGTATTAAGTATTATTAATGATGCATTTTGTTGTTTTTTGTACTAAGTTGTTACAGTATCTTTTTTTAAAAGATTTTATTTATTTATTTGACAGAGAGAGATCATAAGTAGGCAGAGAGGCAGGAGGAGAGAGAGGAGGAATAGGCTCCCCACTGAGCAGAGCCTGATGCGGGACTTGATCTTTTATACTAACAGTACATCTCCATTCAGAGGAGCCATGTTCCAAGTATCCAAGCGCATGTGGCTAGTGGCTACTATACTGGATAGCCCCACTCTAGGCAAAAGACACATAATTATAACCTGTGCTAAATGCTTAGGAGAGTCACAGAGCAAGTACTAGGGTGAGAGAAGCAAATCAAATCCAAGAGACAGAGAAAGGCTCTTCAAAAAAGTCCCATTTAAGCTGAAACTTAAAGCCTGGCTGGGCCTGGAGCTGGCAGAGTAGGCACAGATACTCCCCTGAGTAGGGAGCAGCATGTGCAGAAGTCCCAAGATAGGAAAGAGCTCAGTGCATGGGAGAAATCAAGAGAGGGCAGGCCAAGAAGGATACACCAGATGGGGGAAAGTCACGGGGGCCCAAGGGGCCACCTAAGAGGTTGAGAACATTATGCCACATGCAGTCAGAAGCCAGACAAGGGATTTTAGCAAGTTAACATTTCTAACCTCCCCACTGCAAGCAATCCAGCCCCCGGCCTCACCAGCTCCACAACTGGAATCAAGCGTCCCTTCTGTGGCCTCCCACAACACAGGGCAAATTCTTCTCTAATGGTACTTATCAGGTATGGGCCCCTGCTCAGTGATGGTTTAATGTCTGTCTTCCTCACTCAACTGTAACTTGCTTGAGATAGGAATGACCCCTTTTATCTCTACTCTGCAGGTAGCACAGCGAGAGGCACAAAGTAGGCGCTTTTTTTTTAAAGAGAGAAAAGAATACTTTCTATATAATATCCAGAACACATAAATCTGAGCAGTTCCTATACACTACCAGCTAATTCATCTCCAAAATTAAAGGATACATGGTATTAAAATAGAAATACTTGATTCTTGAACTGCCTTTTAAATATTTAGCCAGATGGGTCATATATTCAGACTCCTATATGTTTCATGTATTTGGGCTCAATAGAACTCAGTTTTGAAGATACCATTTTCTCTACATATGTGGTAACATTGATGAAAATCATAAAATATGATTGATACAGTTCAAAAGACCTAGAGTTGGCCTACTATTTTGAAACATGATCTTCTTCCACCAGCAAAATTAATTCTCCAAAATATAATATTCAGTAAAGTATCATAGGGTATATAATGAATAAATGGTGTCATTACTGGATTAATTACCATGGGCATAGTAGGATTATAATTAGAGCTTCATTTTATTAACAAACTTCAGAGCTAGAGAAACTAAAACTTGGATCATTTTATTTTTAGACTTAAACAATGATTTTTTGAAACTATGACATTTGCAGATCATAACTTGCTGGATTGCAATATTTAAAACTGCATTTTCCTGACTGTACATAATAATTTGTTTACTTCTTTTATGTGTCTAATTTTTCATTTCTGTGCCAGTCTCACTTGTTAAATTTAATATCTAATTTCAAAGCAGAAAATCAACTCTAGTTTCTATATTAATTATCAGAATTACCCAAGTCCTTTTTAAGCATTGACAGGGCTTGCAATATCCTAACCCTTTGGATGTGCCCCCATCAACTTTGATTGTAATGAAAGGCTGTGGTTTTCCCTGGATAGCTAATTAGTTTTATTCATATAGCCACCTTTTGTCGATGAACTAAAAAAGAAAAGAAAGATGTCTGAACCCATGTAAGGGCAGGCATTTCCTGTAAATACATTATTTCTGGGTTCTGCTAATGGAATATTAGATGAAGGCTTAGAAGTATATCCCTCTGAAAGTTTATTTCCTCCATCCTTTTAAAAATATTTTGAATCTAGGGACACCTGGGTGGCTAGGTCGGTTAACCCGTTGCCTTCGGCTCAGGTCATGATCTCAGGGTCCTGGGATCGAGTCCCACCTTGCTCAGTGGGGAGCCTGCTTCTCCTTCTGCCTCTGCCTGCCACTCTGCCTGCTTGTGATCTCTCTCTCTCTCTGACAAATAAATAAATAAATAAATAAAATCTTTTAAAAAAAACACATTAAATTTTGACAACTATTAGATTAGCTGAAATATACTGCATTCTTGTCAGTTTCTTTTCTTTTCTTTTTTTAAGATTTTTATTTATTTATTCGACAGACAGAGATCACAAGTAGGAAGAGAGGCAGGCAGAGAGAGAGGGGAAAGCAGGCTCCCTGCTCAGCAGAGAGCCCAACTCCGGGCTTGATCCCAGGTCCCTGAGATCATGACCTGAGCCGAAGGCAGAGGCTTAACCCACTGAGCCACCCAGGCAACCCCCCTATTTGTCAGTTTCTTTTCTCATTTTTTAAGATTATCATTACTAAATAAAACTAATATGTATAACCTAAGAAAAATTTCCGAGGTAGTCAGGCAGCAATACGTTCAGCATCCTCTCATGTATTACTGAGCATGAATTATCATTGATTTTTCCACTGAGAACCCTCTTCTCTCAGCACCTATTTATCTTACGTCCAATATATATTGTATATATACAAACACACACACACACATACACTGATATAACAGTACTTCTGTTGACGTAGCAGCCTAGTGGATGAGAAAGATAAATACAAGTGTATGGAAATCATATGCCTTTACAAGTGTGTTTCAATGCAAGAAACCTAACCATTTATGGCTAGTTTAGTCAGTGCTTGTCATAGAAGGGAACCTAAACATTAGCACTTCCCCAGGAAGTTGTAACATGGCTAGAATTATCTTCAAGAACTAGTAGAATGCTTGAAATATAACCTGACACAACTTTCTTGAATCATACTTAAACCACAGCACATAAGAAATTATTCTGTGACAGAAACTGGCAAAGAAAGAGGACACGGCCTCCACTAACAACTTATTGTGATTTGCAATAACATAAATGCTCAAGAAATTCTTCTCTGTAACTTCTGTCACACCCTTATACCTCAATGTAAACTCAAGTTCCACCCATGACCTAAGTGTAGAATAAAAACAACCAGCTGTTATCCCCCAAGAAATGGCACTGTATGCACCGAAGACAACACTTAAATTCAATTCAGACCTCTCTTCAGCACCCAGAAAGGTAACAGATTCCATGGATATTATTGGCTAATGATTTTCATCCCTTTATTTTATTTTTTTTAAGGTTTTATTTATTTGACAGAGAGAGAGATCACAGGTAGGCAGAGAGGCAGGCAGAGAGAGAGGAGGAAGCAGGCTCCCCACTGAGCAGGGAGCCATGTTCCCATTTAATTTTCAAGGGGGAGACATTGTCTCATTATCTTTTGGGCAGTATCAAAAATACTGAAAGAGTTACTTATAAGGCACTTACCTGTCAAACATTTGGCAGTGGATCTTTCCCAGTCCTTGGATGCCTCCTGAGGTTTGAATCCTGATAGCTTCATTTTCACCCCAGAGACAAGTCTGAATATCGTGTGCCTCTCGCTCATGTGGGCATTTGGAAATGGGGTTCAGACAAAAAAGTCTCCTCATCCTGACTTCCCCAGCTTTCCATTCATGAAGCAGGGGCTGAAAGACCTAGAATTGAGGCACATAGAACATTTTTAGGTCAGCAAACATAGATTCTACATAATTATAATTTTCCCAATCAGAGGAGATGTGTCCATCTTTTTTTCCTATAAGAGAGAAAGGCCACCAACTTAAAAACATTATTCCAATCTCCAATTTCTGGCCACTGTAACTATTACCAGTATGTAAACCCATCACAGTTCACTCACAGCTAAGCACAGCTTTATCCGTCTCCATTGTTTAAACTTTTTTCTGTAAATCTTTGAATTGCTTTCTGAAAAAGCTTGTCTCTTCCCACTTGCTACTTTATTTTGAACAATACTGAAATGTGAATCAAACCTAGAGTATACTATTGGTTGTCTATTCAGCTGCTACTTACTATCTACCCCCAAACAACTGACTTCTTTCTTTGCTATTAAAACTTGCAGGGATGCCTGGGTGGCTCAGTTGGTTGGGCGGCTGCCTTCGGCTCAGGTCATGATCCCAGCGTCCTGGGATCGAGTCCCACATCGGGCTCCTTGCTGGGCAGGGAGCCTGCTTCTCCCTCTGCCTCTGCCTGCCACTCTGCCTGTGCTCTCTCTCTCCCTCTCTCTCTGACAAATAAATAAATTTAAAAAAAAATTAAAACTTGCATAACTGTTCAGATACCTAGAGGCCTAGGTGGACTATAGTCCTGCCCCCAGATAAAGAGGACAAATGCTGATTACGGCCACATTGCAGTTATTCTAGTTGTCTTTCTGATGACTGGTCTGGGCATGGGCAGAGGACACATACTAACTGATGAAACATAAGGCGAAGTCTTCTGTGAGGTTTCTGGGATAGATTTTCCTCCCTGGTAGTATACTGAGAGAGAGGTTCATAAACCAAACCTGTCCTTCTACAGCTTGGTGGAATTAAAGGCTGGTGTCATCTCAAAGGGAGATATGTCAAATTTAACATGCTAGTAATCAGAGTGGAAAAATGAAAAGAAAAAAAAAAAGTCCTTCATGATGTTGTTGCATTACTGAATTAACTGACCTCCAAATTAAATGTCTCCAGATTTCTTATCACATTAAAATACTAAATGGTCTGTTATTTAAAACATTTTAGTTAGGTTTTCTATTACTTGCAGCCTAAAGCATCCTCATTTATAAGAAAACTTTGTTTAAAAAAAAAAAAGACGCATTAAATTCAAACTCAACAGAATAGTACTAATCATGAGGCATTGTTTTCTAGAGCACTTGCCGGGTCTCAGATTTCCAGCAACCTGCTCCCTTTCTCTCTTCCCAAGAGCCCTCCGAGATGGGTATTTAACATACAAGAAAACTGTGTGGCACAGACTGAGTGACAATCAACCCAACTTGGAAGTGAAAAAGCTGGGAACCCAAAGCTGTGTGACTGGGCTTGCCTTCCCTCAACACATCATTTTGCTTCCAAATAAACCAAAGATTTTCTTGGTGGATATAAAAAAAGCCAAAATGGTAATACAGACATGTATTTCCACAGGCTAATATTTCAACAAAGATCAAACAAGTGTTTGCTAGAGGCATACTGTGCATCTGAATGTGACTCAATCTCCAACAGTCTGTATCTGGTACATTCCTGTCGTCCAGAAGTTCGCAGGAAAAGTGGAGGAGATTCACATATGTCAGCCCCATAACGTCCCACCTACATGCCCACAGGCTGCCTGCCACTCTCAAACACTCTCTTCCCAAACTGCAAGTTTCCGCTGGCCTGCAGCTTCCAAGGGACGACAGTGACTGTTGGTGGCAACATTTGGATCACACCCGGAAGCCACAGAGCCAGGCCAAGTATTTTTGTGAATATTTTCTTGGCTCTCCACAGTCACAGGATGCCTGTTTCAGTGTTTTAAAAAATGTCTAAGACTCACAAGGCAAGGGATCCGTTTATTGGAACTAGAAAAATAAAATGCCAATGAAAAGCAATGTTTAAGAGCTGTTAAAATTTTATCTGACAAGCTTTGAATGATAACAAAGACTGAAATGACACTCAGCTGCCATCTACTAATTAGGACTCTTCTCTCAATACACAGGTACATACTCCTCCTCTTAGGATGTTGTAGTAATTTTTTGGTGTACTTGCAAAAATTATGTGGAGAAATAATACCAGGGAGGAGGTTAAATTTTATTCATCTATTCAACTGCAAATTAATACCATATAAAATAGATGCTTTTACCTCCAGTATGTATTTTTATTTCCTTAAGATTTTATTTATTTATTTGACAGAAAGAGAGAGAGAGTGAGTGAGCGAGCACAAGCAGGGAGAGCAGCAGTCAGACGGAGAAGCAGGCTTCCCTCTGAGCAGGGAGCCCAAAGCAGGGCTTGATCCCAGGACCCCAGGATCATGACCTGAGCCGAAGGCAGACATTTGACCAACTGAGCCACCCAGGCGCCCCAACCTCCAATATGTATTCTTGAAAATTCATTATGCATATAGATTACTAGTTCCTGGACAGAAGAACACTTGAGGTGCTGGGTATTGAGCTCTATATAGAGCATCTTATTGCAAACTCACAATAATCCTATGAAATAGTATTGGTATTATTGATCTTCACTGTAGGTCAAGAGTTTGAACTACTGATAAGTTTTGTGACTTGACTGTTATGGGCTGGATATTTGTGCTCCCAGCCCCCGCCAATTCATATGTTGTAGCCTTAACTCTCAGTGTGATGGTGTTCAGAAACAGGACATTTCGGAGGTAACTAGATTTAGATTAGGTCATGAGTGAGAGGACCTCATAATGGAATTAGTGCCCTATAAGAAGGGGAAGATAGATCTCAATCTCTCTCACCACACATATACACTGTTTTCTTCCCACAGGAAGTGGGCCCTGACCAGGAATGGAATCTGCCAGCATCTTGAACTTGGACTTCTCAGCCTCCACAACTGTGAGAAATAAATGTGTGTTGTTTAAGCTACCCAAACTGTGGTAGTTTATTAGAGCGGCTAAAGCTGATTAAGACAGTGCCTAACTTTTCACAGAAATCTAATTAACAGCCAGGCTCTTGGATGGCAAATACACACCTTTCAGAATGCCACACTGCTTTATCTTCTACATATAGTATTGATTGTCATAATGTACTAGGCAATGGCATTTGAAGGTCACTGGTCCATCTTGAGATATCCTTATTAACTAAATGGAGAATTTTTTTTTCCTTATTTTATTTATTTATCTTCCAGAGAGAGAGAAAGCGAGCGAGCACAAGCAGGGGGAACGGCAGGTAGAGGGAGAAGCATGAAGGGCTCCATCCTAGGACTCTGGGCTCATGACCCAAGCCGAAGGCAGGCACTTAAGTGACTAGGCCACCCAGGAATTTTAAAGAACAAGTTCTTTAAAAATGGCTGAAAAACTGCCATCGATAGGTCCTTAGTCGATCAAATGACCTTAAACAAAGTTTCCAATCAGTTTATCACTGTCAATTGGAATTCTTGTTCTGTCTACGAAACTACAAGGCATTTGAGAGCAGGACACATCAAATATAATAACATAATGCCAGTTAGTAAATATTTAGTGTCTGCCAAGTGCGGTTCCAAGTGGCTTACATGTATGAATTAAACTAGGTCAAACACAGTCCGCCTGGCTCCAGAGCCCACAGGCTTGCCATCCCATCTTGACCCTCTGTTTCATTCGCTGCTAAATTCCCCAGCAATTAGCTACAGACTTTGTTGAATGAATCCCTAAAGCTGTTTTTATTAGGTGGACGTCCAAATCAGTCACAGAAACTTACTACGATTAAAGCCAAGTACCCGGATATGGAGTTGCAACCTGTCCTCTAGGACAAGAGGAAGAAACAGGTGAATGAGTGAAACCTGCAGACAGGAGATGCTGGGGTTAGTGTCGCTACACCAGCAGAGGAAGCAGCCTTCATTACTGCATTGTGGTGTTATTTCCCATTAGAATGATCTACCGATATTACCAGTATTTTACTGAAGTGTCAGAATTCGTTGTTGTTGTTGTTGTTGTTGTTGTTGTTGTTTTAAAAACCAGAGAATCCATGTTCTTAAACTATTTCACATAGGAAATGTATAATCACTTCCTAACATCCCTCTGGCTGCCTTGGGCTCCTCTGAGTTCAGCGCCAGTTTCCCAGGAACTCGGAGCTGCAGGCTGAGACGTGGCTGGGCCTGTGGGATTCCATCACCTTCCTGCCCTGCTCAGCCTCCCCAAGGGACCTTTCAGAGGCACTGCCTCTGGGATAATCCTCTGCTAGGGCTGGAGACTCTGAATCACAACAGTTTTGATTTCTCTCCCTGACCCAGAAAGTGGCCTGTACTAGACTTGACTCCTGCTTGTCCCCAGGAGCTATCCACCTGCCTTGGAGGAGCCCCTGTCAGGCCCAGGCCCATGCTTTTATGTGCTCTTCCACAGTGAAGGAGTGTCAGGGGCAAAGGTGGGAGTTCTAGGAGTGGAAAGAAGGGCTGGGAGGCTGAATGGTAAGAAGTGGAGCCAAGGAAGGAAAAGGAAGAATCAGAGAGTAAGCAAAGGAGAGTAAATGAAACTGCCCAACTGTATCAGATATAATGGAATTGCAGTAACCATAGTATCCTGTGTGGTAATTACAAATAACATGTTGTAAGAGAATGTATAGGGAACTTGCTACTAAGGGTAGGAACTCAGACCCACACCGAAAACTTGTTGTCACCTCTTAGGAAAGGACATAAATTTTATTTTGTTACTGGAGAAGACAGAAGAAATGGCCACAAAGAATATTCTAGAACATGGTAAGAAAAAATTCCAAACAAATGCCCTTATTTGAAAATTAATGAGTTGCTCACAGAAGAGCAAATTTTCTGTAACAAGTCATTAAAAAAAAAAAAAAACAAACTTAGATAACTGCTTCTCAGGAATCCTAGAGTGATAAAGGCCTCCTGAATTCCTCCTCAAATGTCCATACTCCTTCCTCCAGCCAACAACAGTGACGGCTATATCCTGAAATTCCCTGTAACAAGGTAATGTTATGTTGAAGAACTAAAAACCTTAATGGGATAAATAAAATGTCAGAATAACTAAGGTCAGGAAAAGGAATCTTGATATATTACAAACATTTGCTAAAACTAAGAAAATAAGACCTCCACACAAAGCAGTAATTTTTACATCACTTAAATAGCAATAATTTGTCCCGACATGCAATTTTCACACCCTCCTTTGTTTGCTCTTAGAGTCTTGCTTTTATTCATTATCAAAGAAATGTCTGAAATCAATTTTGCTTTGTTGTAGAAACCACGTATCATGAGAGGCATTTCCTTCTAGCCTCCTCTCTTCTAGTCTCTTCTTCCCTCCAAGAGATCAATCTCTTTCTCAGTTTATGAGTCAGAGTTATTAACTTCCGTCTCCCACATCCAACTCTACTGTATGGCTGCAGGATAACTTGCATGCTTCGGGCAGTATACTGTGTTATCTTACTTAACACATCTGTTCCGGCTGTAAATGGTGTATATTTCAAGTCCCTGAACATGGGTTATCCGCCAGAGGATCCCAGAATGCAGCAGGGTTCGCAGACTTGGCTCCACCAGCTCCTCTTGCCAGACTCCAGGTTTCTGCTCCCCCCTGCCACTCAGGAAGGAGTTGCTCACACAAGGTATTTTCCCTCAGCCTCCTTGCTGTCTCTGAAAACTACTGCAGAACCCTCCACTCCTGCTTAGCCATGTGCTCAATCCCCATTTTCTTCTCCCAAATCCCAGGTCCCCCCTTTTTCTAATTATCTCCCAAGGTGGGCAGTCAATATTTGCTCATTCTCTGAATGAAATTCTCTAGATTACTGAACAAGTATGGGAAAGTAAATTTGACTATGCTAGAATCTTGCTTCAGGGAAATTCATGGTTGGAAAGAATTAATGTCTATGCCTTCCGAAGGAGACACATTTCAATTATGTTTTTTATTATGTTAAAAAAATAAAAAAGACCGAAGACCATTAACTGTGAATTATAATTAACTCTAATTAACTCTTAAAAAAACACTTTAGTATGAATTAAATAAAATCTATTTCTGAAAATCGATTAAGAATAAGTGACCCGGGGGCGCCTGGGTGGCTCAGTGGGTTAAAGCCTCTGCCTTCAGCTCAGGTCATGATCCCAGGGTCCTGGGATCAAGCCCCACGTCGGGTTCTCTGCTCAGCAGGGAGCCTGCTTCCTCTTCTCTCTCTCTCTCTGCCTGCCTCTCTGCCTACTTGTGATCTCTCTCTCTCTCTCTCTGTCAAATAAATAAATGAAATCTTTAAAAAAAAAAAAGAATAAGTGATGGGGGCAACTGGGTGACTCAGTGGGTTAGGCATCTGCCTTGGGCTCAGGTCATTGTCTCAGGGTCCTGGGATCGAGCCCCGAATCCGGCTCTCTGCTCAACAGGGAGCCTGCTTTCCATCTCCCTCTGCCTGCCCTTGCCCACTTGTGATCTCTCTCTCTCTCTGTGTCAAATGAATAAATAAAATATTTTAAAAAAAGAATAAGTGACCGATGGAAAAAATACATATACACTAAAGCCATACTCAAATTCAAAGTTTATATTTAATGGAGGTATAGAGGTAGGAGAAGGACAAGATCTTTTGAAGAAAACCAAGCCTTCTCTTCAGCTTCCTATGAAATTGCAATCAGAATTATGTAGCATTATTATTCAGTAAATAAACTTTTAAATGATTTTAATGTCTTCTTTATTGCCAGAGTGAGGATCTGCAGACATCCAGGGGGACAGAGAGACACATGGAGCAGAGAGAGGCATATAAGCAGGATAGTTGAATGCTGGGCAGAGGAGGGGAGGAACAAAGGATTACGACTGGGTCACTGAGAAAGAGGAAGAGATACATATCTAAGGAAACAAGACAGGAGTCAATGAAAGAAAGGAGAGCACAGAGGAACAAGATCAACATCTACCAGATACAGTGATGTGAAAGAAAAACCCAATGACTAGCTGTCACCAATAATCCCTCAGGCAGGCTCACAAATTCATCATTGTAGGGTTTTGAGTTTTTTTTTTTTTAATTGTATTTGCATTCATTTAGATGCAGCATTTCCTCCCCAGTTTACAACTGGACTAAACATGCCTTGACATCTAAGAAGATATTCAGGACGGTACTGGATTTCTCCTAGAATGCAGGACCAACAGATCTCATCTCAGTGTTAAAGGGCAGAAACCCTAGTTCCGATCATCTCATCTTTCTCAAGCTTCTGCTTGTGTGAACCCCCAAATTCCCACTCTTTGTGCAGGGTTTGCCAAAGTAACCTCCCTCGAATTTCTATTTTAGGAAACCTGGGTTTCCAAAGAGCTTGCTCTGCTGGAGAAGTCTCAGTTTTTCTTTGCAACTCCTGTCCCCAGTCTCTGCCTCCTGAGACTCCAACCACTGAATAAACAGAAAAAAAAAGTCCTAATCTCCCCTCCAATTCTGAGTGATCTTCCAAAGCCTCCTCCCCTCAGAATCCTTGAGTCTAGCCTCCTTCAAGTCCCACTGTGGCTCTGAGGAGGCACAATAACCACCACTAAAGTCATCAGGTCCCTAATCTGCAGCCACAGATTGCATCATTAGCTAGAATTTAATCCCAAAATCTAGTCCCTCCCTTCAGAAAGTGCTGTGTTTCTCTGCCCCTGAAGGGATAGACGGCTCTCTGTAAAGTATTTAGATCTTTCTTTGTCTTCACTCCAGACTGCTTCTCAGATAAGCAGAAAATTGAATTTGTTAATTTGAAGATAAGGGGTAAGAAGGTCTAAGAAGGTATGACACAGATAGAAAAGTTCTGAGACAGAGCTGATCACCTTGGAAGGGGTATTGGCTCAGGAAGTACAGTGCCCAGTTTCTTCTCTGATTCTCCTGGGCCATGTGTGTGTTTTGGATATCGAAGAGTACTTTTTTTAGATCTTAGAATGGTGATATGGAGTTCACAGTGTACTTTGCAGAATCCCCTTCCCATCTCCAGGGAACCCGGAGCAGCACTCTAAGGTAAATACAAAATGGACTGCCATGAATTGTATGGAAATGCACACTGGGTTGGAGAAATAAAGTCTCTAAATAGCCTATCATCAGTTCAGGCCCCGTTTTGCCCCTAAATAAGTTCAGGTCAAGAGAGATTCACTGGAAAATAAGTAAAACCCAACATGTCAACAAATCAAACAACCAATCAACAACAAAAAATTATCTCAGTTTCCAAGACATTTTGGATTTCAGAATTGTAGATAAGGTGTTCAGAAAATGAAAATATATGGAGACAGGAGAGATGCTTGGGGAAAAAAAAAAAGTGAAGCAAGCAAGTGGGCAGAAAAAAACAAACTAGCAAAGGCGTATGTTGAGTAAAGATCATGAATAATCGATGGACCATCCTCTGTATCAGGGAGGAACGTGCAGAAATACAGGGGAAGGACCCACAGCGGGGCTGTCGCACCATACCAAGGGCATGAGGACATGAGTAATGCAGGAGGGACACAGCTGCTGCTGAACTTGAGACCCAAGAAGAGCAGAAAGAGCACTGAAGTGGTGGAGAAGGAAGGGGAGACAGCAGTTGAGGACAGAGCTCAAGAAGATGCTGTGGCAGGCATTCTCCCACCACTTCAACAACCAGGAGTAAGAAAACTACAACCTCAGTGACAGGAGGTGCTATGGTCTGCAGGTTTGTACCCAACCCTCCCATTCCTATGTTGAAACCTAACCTCCAAGGTGATGGTATTAGGATATGGGGTTATTGGGACCTGATGAGATCATGAAGATGGAGCCTTCATGAATGGGATTAGGGCCCTTATAAAATCCACCAGAGAAAGCTCCCTCATCCCTGCTGACCTGAGAAGTTACAGTGAGAAGATGGCCATCAGTGAGGAAGTAGGTTCTCATAGACCAAATCTGCCAGGGCCTTGATCTTGGACTTCTAGCCTCTAGAACTGTGAAAAATGAATTTTGGTTCTTTATAAACCACTCAGCTTCTGGTATTCTGTTATAGCAGCCCAAATGGATTAAGGCAGGAAGGATTTCAGTTTCCATACTTGATCTGTTAACTTAGACTTCCTCATATGCTAGTAAACGTCTGTCCTTTCATCTGTATAGAAAATTTATCTTGCTGTTTAGTTTTTCATATCCATCATTATTAATTTATCCTAAATGTATACAAAAGATACTCTGGGGGGCGCCTGGGGGACTCAGTGGGTTAAGCCTCTGCCTTTGGCTCAGATCATGGTCTCAGGGTCCTGGGATTGAGCCCCGAATCGAATCAGGCTCTCTGCTGAGCAGGGAGCCTGCTTCCCCCCTCGCTTTCTGCCTACCTCTCTGCCTGCTTGTGATCTCTGTCAAATAAATAAATAAAAATCTTTAAAAAAAAAAGTACTCTGGGATTTTTGTTTATTTTTGGTTTTGTTTTTGCTTCACAGTAAATACTAAGTGCATCAGCCACTCTCCCTAGTCCTTACCCTAGGGGAATATGATGACAATCAGGTCCATTGTCCCACATGAGTGACTGGAAACTCCATAGATGAGGGATGAGAAAAAAATGATTTCCCCCTGTTTATAAGGGGAAAGAAATCTCAGGAAGCTAGGGCTTTTTAAAAGAACACTGAGAAATTCAGGTAAGTTTTATTTCCCCACACTCATTCACATGGTTTTAATGAGGATGAAGTGAGAATTATGGAAGACATTAACGCAAAGCCTGGCCTTTTATTCTATATAATATCCTAATTAATTTTGTAGTAAGGGGATGTTGAACAAATATTTTCTATCCTGTATAACAGGTATTCCCATGAGTGCCAAGACAATGATGTAACATTTCCTGAGGTTACCTTGAAAATGTAGAAGAAGGTACCCTGATCTTCTTCTAGAGGTTATACTAGATTTCTTTAAGAAATTATATTAAGTTTAATTAAATGAAGTAGATTAGAGATGCTCTATCTCTGCCTTAACACGTGGAGGCTGCCATGAAGTGCATTTCATTTGCTACGTGAGATAAATCACAGGGGCCTCAGGTGACCTAAGTGTGGTTAATACAACTGCAAAATAGAAATTAAATCATTTTCATTAAGATCAATGTCAACTTCCCATCTAGATAGAGTTTGTTTTATTTTTAGGAATTGGACCTAAGAAAAATATGCAACTCTAAGATAAATATTTAGGAATAAAAATTATAGAATAGCAGAAACATAAAGCCTTTTGCATAAATGTTCCTACTAATTAGTGTATACTTATCACATAGCAGAATATTTCACTGGATCTCATAAAAATGTTGGAAGTGCTAACTACTTTGCCATTACATTGTTTTACATGTTTTCATTCCTGATAAAAATAAATACTATATAGAAAAGCATGTTTTATTAATTATTATTAAGTCTATGTTAGGGTTATTAAAAATAAAACTCTTCTTTGGGCAATTAAGGAAATGCTGCTATGCACAGAATGTGAGTTATAAATGGGCCTTCTAAAAATGGATCACTGTTTGTCTACTGTCTCTCTGGATTGTCCAAACATATGCCAGAGTGCAGGAGGGAAGGATGGTTCAGTGGACTGAGTCAGGTCAATGAAGCCTAGTACTATTTCTGTTTAAACTGGCCTATGACCTCAAGCCCCAGTTTCATTAACACTACGCTTTATCAGATATCTTTGCTCCATATGTTGTAAGTTTATCCAAAGGAAAAGTAGGAAGAATCATACCTTATTTATCTTTGAAATCCCAATTGCTGGTACAGAGCTGGTTCTCAATACATATTTATTTAATGAATGAAAATAGAGTAAGGGAAAGATAGAAGAAAGGAAGAAGGAAATGAATAAAGAAGGGGAGGGAAGGAGGGAGGTAGAGGGGGAAAGAAAGGAAGAAAAGAAGGAAAGAGGAAAGGAAGTTTATCTATGTGAGGAGCAGCCCTATGACAAAATAATATAGGGAAACTTAGTGTGGTGGGACTTCTATGTCTCTCATGCTAGAGTCTTTCTAGATAAACTGGCCCACCACCTGTTTTTATAAATAAAGTTTTCCCGCAACACAGCCACACTCATTCAATTTTGTATTGCTTCTAACTGCTTTCATATGACAACCAGAGTTGAATAACTGCAAAAGATATGCCACCAAATGTAAAATCATCACAAATGTCAAATATTTACTATATATCCCTCTACAGAAAAGTCTGCCAACCAATATTGGTCTCAATATTGCATGTAGCTCTGGCATGCCCTAGAGGATATGTTTCAGGTGTTATGATATCAGAAGATTCCACCACTCACTTAGACATAGAGTTTTAGGGCTATGAAGGACATCCCTCAGAAGGCAGCCACACAGTGGGACTTCTGAAACTGACACTGACTTTTGAAAATCTGTTTCTTGTAATGCTCAAAATAAAAGTTTTTGAAAGGAGTCAGGGCATATCATACAGAACAGGACTATCATAATTATTGCTGTCAAACTATTAGTGTTGATCTAGAACACATTTTTTTCCAAAAGGTTAGGGTGGTCATATATCTGTATTTACTTAGAACAGTTCCAGTTCCAATTTCCACCAATATTACCAGTGTAATTACTAAAAGTGCCCCTTCTTACAATCAAAAGGACCAGGTTTGGAGAATCTATTATGTGGTCCCACTTCATATCATTGATCCTGAATTTACTGTGTTTATTCTTGTCAAACCAAAGTTTCATTTTCTTTTGACTTTCTTTTTGTTAGGCCTCAGGGTATTTGATCCATCTTTGTGTATTTGTTGATTTTAATCACCGCCTTTTAAAATACAATCTGAAGCAGCACTAGCTAAAAAGAACCACAGCTTTTAAATTTTGACTGTGTTTTTGAAAGAAAGAATGTAGTCACTAAGATCTACATTCAAATGCTCTCCATGGGTGACTTTCTCCTGGAGAAGATAAAAATCGAATTCTCTTGGAAATACTGTTTGACTACCAGGCTCAAATATTTTTTCCTCTGCTCCTCCTGTAAGAACGTTGACCTTGTGGCATGACTGGAAAATTATTTAACTTCTCTTCACTTGTGGGTATATCTAAGAATTATCGCAAAATGTTTTTTGAAGTCTTATCTGAGGATCAGTGATCATTAAGATGCTCAAAAGGTCTTCCCTGAAAATACGAGTCTTAGCTATATGAAGATATCTCATGTCTGGTACACTGTCTTTGCTAACCCGCAACGGGAAAGTGGTTGAAACCAGGAATCAGATGTGCTAGTCTGCTCAGCATAAATGATTTAAAAAGGAAATTGATGGCTATAAATATAGGCATAACTTAAAGCCAACTTATATAAAAGGGCAGTTTCCCTGTCTAAACTGATTTAAGCATTCCAGGGGCCACGAAAACTTTCCCTTGTCCCTAGACAATATTTTTGTGTTTGGTATAGGTCTTCACTGTCTAGTACAAAACCCATTAGCCATATGGCTATTTAATTCTTAATTAAAATTAAAGTAAAAATGTAGTTCCTCTGTTGCATCAGCCACATTTTAGGTTCTCAATGACCACAGAAGGCTAGCAACGAAATATTAGCACAGATGTAGAACGTTTCTATCAGTGCAGAAATTTCTATTTTTTTCAGCGGTGGCCAGATGAACAGAGAGAAACATGATTCAGCTGGTAGGTCTACAGCAACACAGCATCTTCCTTCTAATTAGCAAATGTTACACTGCAAAGTAGATTACTGAATCACTGATATAGTCATATTCAATTTATCCTTAAAGCAATTATTACGTGATAGCCAATGTGCCAATTGCTGTGAGGAAATAAAGAAAGAAAACCACTGCCCTTCAGGATAGCTGACCTGAAGAAGGGCAAGAACAAGCATGTTTGGGGCAGTGGCAGGAGTAGGAATAGCTAAGTATAAGGAGAATGACTCAAGCCCATGCAGGACACCAGGGAAAAGGAGCCACATCCAATCATCTAGGCTGCTCAATGTCTCAGAAGAGGAAAATATTCATTTGTTCATTCATATATTCACAATAACTCTGGAGAAGGGCAGAGCAATTCTCTGTTTGATAGGATGTAGTCAGTGCCTTGCCCAGGATGACATGAAGAAAATCAAGTGATGGTGCCAGGATTAGAGCAAAACACCCAACCAGGGGGCTCTTCTACTCTACAGCAATCTTAGAGCCTTTGAGGTTTCAGAATTTGAGAATTGGGGAAAGAACTGTAGAAGGTAATAGAAAAATATTAGCTTTACGGAGTATTTTTTCATTAAAGGGAGCTGGCTTCAGTAAGGACACAACTTGAAGTTTCAATTCTCTTCTAATATTTCCATTAAGTTTAAAGGCTTGAGGAAAAATATTTCTGGAAATGTGTATGATGCTTCTATAGGTAAGGCAGTTATGAAAATGAGGTATGTTTATGGGCTATAGCCGTGTATGTTCCAAAATAAGATCCTGAAAGGCTGGTGCGGCAGATTTCAGTCCTCCCCTAGCAGAGAGGATGCACTTAGAGGCAGTGTCATTTGGAGACCATGTTGCTTAGCATAAGGCTGCATTGCCCTTCCAATCATAAAGGACAGAGAAGGTGTAGCATCACTATGAACATTTCATAAGGCTCTTGAGGGAGTCGCCTTTTAAAGACCTCACTTGATCTGATAGAGAATGTGAGAGGAAAACACACTTTGTAAATGCATATTTGTGGTAACAGAATTTCTTTTGAAGGGCATTAAGCTATTCCTGTCTCAAAGGTTAAAGTAATGTTAAAGAATAAATGTTGGAGTGCCAAGTACAGAAGCAGAATGATAGTTTATTATCCAAATATCTAGCTAGGTAGTACAAACCCAAAATGACTTTCTTTACCATAAAAGACTCTCCTCAGTTGGCTTTCCGGTGAACACTCTGTAGGAACAGTTCCAAGTTTCTGGTTTATAGCTTCAGGGTGTGTGTTTTTGTTTTTACTTTTAGTGCTTTATCTTTTCCCTTCAGGCTGTGGTACTGTCATCCCAGTTTATAAAGCAAATAGAAAACAGTGGCCTTGGTCACAAAGAGACTGTAGATCCCTACAAAGAGGAGAAGATTTGCTCAACAGAGGAGAGGGAGATAATCAACATGCACTATGCCATCTAACGCCCCCCACCTTTTTACCACATTCCCTGCAACTCCACTTCCCTCCACTCCAGTCACACAGACCTTCGTGCAGCTTCTTGCACATAACAAGCTCATTCCATTCCAGAACCCTCATACTTGTCCATTCCTCATTGTGAAGTCATTTTCCCTTTGGTCTTTCAAATTAAGATGTCCCTCTTCAGAGAGAACACCCCCTCACCACTGCACCCCTTTCTGCCCCTTTTGCATGCACTATTTTCCTTCGAAGCACTTAGTATACTGGATCCGACTTTTGTTCTATCTCTCCCACTAGACTGTGAGCTGCATGAAGCTGGGAACATGCTCTGGTTTCTAGCTACATCCCAAGCAACAAGAGCAGTATTAAGAGCCCACCGTAAGCACATTACCAATATTTATGGCATGAATCAATGGAATAAATAATTTTTATTATATTCATTTTCCCAGTGTTATGCTTTAAGTTGAATATTTTATCTTCCCTTTCCTGCATTATACAATGACAACTCAGAAATGCAAACTTAAGGGAGGGAGGCTGCATAGTTCTGTCTTTGATCTGTTTAATTCAGATTGATGGAGACCTCCAGGAGACCTTATATCCCTAGGACTATGTAGAGATGGATTGAAAGGGCAATTTTTGGACTAAGAGGGAAGATTATTTGTGCATAACGATCCATTTGAAGATGAAAGTTAGCTTCTCTTTAATTGAGAGATTTAGCAACTACCCCGGCTTCTTCAGAACAAGTAAAGGAATTATTTGAGAGGCTTAACTTTTTCATCCCTACAGGGCACTTTTATGAGGTAGGCACCAAGGAATCAGAGTCACACATTGAATTGGTATCAAATTACAGTGACATGATTTCCCACAGATATCAGTTCTAGGGCCCAGATTATGGAGATTTCTGGTTATCTTTTCTGCTGCCCTCAGACTATCAAGGATAAAGAAATCTGATTATCTTTTGAAACCTTGCCTTGTCTTTAAACGTATCCAAAGTCCTTAAGTGCTGCCTATTTCTGATTTGTTCTTCAGGAGCATTTTTATTTTTAGCTTTTCTTTTTGCAAATAGAAAGTTTAGTTCATTCCCCAAGGAAATGTAATAGCCTTTTCCCTGGAAATGAAACCTAGAAACATTTGTCCTGAGTGATGTACCTCCTGTTTGGGGTTTGCACACTGATTTTGCTGGACATTTCCAGTGCATTGTTTGACATTCACAAGTAACATGTAAAATTGAGTATATGGTACCTTTGTCACACATAAAAGTGATATGAGCCATGCTTGAGCTAAGGGACACAAGATTTTTGCTATCTCCCATAGCAAGAAATTATATCCTGTAACATGTGCTTGGTAATTACAAATCTTTGCGTGGGCATCGGTGCCATATGCATAATACACCCCAGTGGCACAATTTCAAGGTTGCAGAGTCACATTTTGTAGAAGAATCATTTATAATCACCACTACTACTGCAGCACTGTCTGTCACACTTTGCTCTGCAGGGGGTGTTTCTATAACAAATTTCAAAGTTGCTAAGCGATTTTTTAAAAAAATACAAGTCAATGCTAGTGTGTTTGAGATATTTCTTAAGAATGATCACAAATGTCACCATGGACCTTGGAAAGGGAGTTGTATAAGAGAAAAAAGAACGCTAACCAAACTTCTTTCATGAATTATGTGAATGATCATTTATGCGAACACTTGAACAATCTTGTGGGCGTTGTAGACGTGTAAACGTTATTGTACTTTTCTACCAGGGTAATTTACCTTTTAAATTATAAAGAATCCAGTGAGGCAACAAGGCTCAAATATCTTTGTTTAGTCCTACTTGGTCACATTAGAAGACACATGAGGATTCATTCACTCATTCATCCATTCATTCACATGGATTCCTTTGTTCATTCATATTTTTATTTTTAAATTTGATCCTCATTGTAACCCTGCAAAATACATATTATACTAAAAATAGAATATCAGAGCAGTTAAAAGGGTATGCTTTCAGAGTTTCAGAGTTTCACAGGCCTGAGTTAAAATCCCAGCTCTAGTACTCCCTAGCTATGTGACCCCTAAAGTCACTTAAGTTTTCTGTAACTCCATTTTCTCATCGGTGGAATGGGGACAATGACAAAACCTCCTCATTAAGTTATTGTTAGGATTAAATGAGAACATTAGCCATTATTTCTATTAAAGTCATGTTACATATTACAAATAATATTAGTCATAGTACACATAAGATGATAGATTTAGAGAGGTAATGTAATTCACCCAAGATTACACTGCTAGCAAGTGGGATTTAAAAGTACCTGACTGCAAAGGTAATGTGCTTACATTTGCTTCATAGCTTAGAATGAGGAGGAGAGGGGCGCCTGGGTGACTCAGTGGGTTAAAGCCTCTGCCTTCCGCTCAGGTCATGATCCCAGGGTCCTGAGATGGAGCCCCACATTGGGCTCTCTGCTCAGTGAGAGCCTGCTTTCCCCTCTCTCTCTCTCTGCCTGCCTCTCTGTCTGCTTGTGATCTCTGTCTGTCAAATAAATAAATTTTAAAAATCTTAAAACAACAACAAAAAAGATTGAGGAGAGCAGAGGATTAGTTCACTCATACAGGATGATTGGGAGGGTCACCTGCAATACTGAATATGAAACCATGTTGACAAGTATATATACTTTTATACAAAGACGAGCTATTTGGGTTGTGTAGATTTTAAAAGTCTGCAAATATATGCTTGCTGTAAAATAAAACTAAGCATTGCTGTCACAGAAACTGAGTTTACCAAACCCATAACCTTTTTCTCCAAGGCTCACAGACAGACTACACTTGGCACCCTCTCTTGCATTATGTATGCAGTGTAACTGAATTCTGGCCAATGGAACGTGGGCAGGAGTGTTGAGCATCAATGCCAGGTATGGCATGTAAAAATTTACCATGTGCAATATTTGTGATATTCTCTTCACCTTCTGCTGGTTGGGAGGATTATCTCCAGGGCACCCGTTGGTCAATACATAGATAATTGGAATCTACACGAAGGAAGGAACCTGAATCCTTGAATCACTGCTACAGAAAAGGCCACCACCACTCAGCAGCCCCCATTTTGGAAGTCATCTGAAAGAGAAATAAACCTCTATTGCATCTGAAAACTAATATTTTGGGATGTTTTTTAAAAAAGATCTATTTACTTATTTCCAAGGGAGAGGGAAGAGGGGGTTAGTACAGACAGAAAGACAGGAAGAGAATCTCAAGCAGACTCCCCCCTGAGCACAGAGCTCAATGTGGGGCTCGGTCTCACAACCCTGAGATCATGACCTGAGCTGAAAGCAAGAGTTGGATACTCAACTGACTGAATCACCCAGGCACCCCAATATTTTGGGATTTAACTGTTAAGGCAGCTAGCATTAGCTTCACGGGTACAGTTATCCAGCACCAACCTCTAGGTCCTAAGAAGTAGGGTGTGACAACTGTCTGACAAACATGAGATGTCAGAGTTACTTCTTTTACCAGCATATTTAACAGTATATAACACAAACCTTTTGGGGGCATAAATGGGATACACATTTCTATCCTGTACCTTATAAACACTAGAAATATATTTTAAACAATTACTCATAGGACTTTGGAGTCAAAAAGATTTTAAAAGTCACCTAATTCAACTCATCCTGAGTCTGTATAGTAGTATAGTATCCCTATGTGGTTTAAGTACTTATAGCAACAGTAAATTCACTTTTAGACTGTTTCACTGTGAAATAACATCCATCTTTCATTCTAGGCAGCACACAGCACAGAACAGAAGTTTAAGTTTCATGCCCCTATTCATACCTAATGGCACATACGTTTTGGCTCATCATCACTTCTATTTAAAGTTAAATTTTAATTGTTGTAGGCAATCTCCAATATTGCACAGACCCCACCATTCCCTATTATCAACTCTTGCTCCTCCACACATCTGGGTTATTTTGCTGGTCCCTGAAGCATTTGGGTTTGTGTGCTTTGCTTGGCCTTAAGATAAAAAGATTTACATTCAATCCCCGGCTCTCCTCTTTTCCTAGTTTTATGACCCTCAGCAAGCTCCTTAATCTTTTTCGTTTTCTCATTTATAAAATGGGTTTAAGAATTTTGGTCTCTCAGGTGCCTGGGTGGCTCAGTGGGTTAAAGCCTCTGCCTTCGGCTCAGGTCATGATCCCAGGGTCCTTGGATCGAGCCCCACGTTGGGCTCTCTGCTCCGTGGAGGGCCTGCTTCCTCCTCTCTCTCTACCTGCCTCTCTGCCTACTTGTCATCTCTGTCTGTCAAATAAATAAATAAAATCTTTAAAAAAAAAAAAAAGAATTTTGGTCTCTCTTTTGGCAGTAAGTACTATGAGGAATATGTGAGATAAGGCGCTATCGAGACTAAAATATCAGAATTATTACTGGAATAACACAAAATATCTTTATTACATCTTCCATATGGAAATCTTTGAAATATTGGAAGGAAATGATTATGTCATTCCTGTAGTTTCTCCCCTCTAAATTTCCCCATCTCTTTCAATTATTCTTTGAATGGCATTATTTCAGTTTCCTTATGGTTGTACACCAGGTTGGGGATGTGCAGGCTGATTGTGGACTATGGTAGACAGAAAATGCCATGCTTCGTATGAAAAGAGAAGCCAATATTCAGCTGATTGTTACCAGATGGCAATATTCACTTGGCTGGGTATTCTAATATTTCAAATGAAGGAAGCAATCAGGATTTATATATAAAATTTTCTAATTTTTAAATGTTGGAAAATCAATTCATTTTTTACCATTGGTCTGGAGGCCTCTAGTTTATAAAACTGTGTTAAATTTTTAGGCTTTGATTCATACGTATTTTATTTATTTATTTAAATAATTTTAAAATTTATTTATTTATTTATTTGAGAGAGAGAGCATGAGTAGGAGGCATAGAGGGAGAGGGAGAGAGAATCTCAAGAAGACTCTAGGCTGAGCATGGAGCCTGATGTTGGGCTTGATCTCATGACCCTAAGATCAATACCTGAGCAGAAATCAAGAATCAGATGCCCAACCAACTGAACCACCCAGGAAGCCCTATATATTTCATTCTATGTGCAGAAGCCAATCCATATATACATGGGCCAAATTTGAAAAAAAATATATCCACTATCAACATGATCAAAATTCCTTAAAAGATAAATTTTAGTAATTAAGATGAATAAACTCTATTTGATTAACATGAGACAGTTTCTATATATGAATCAAAATGTATTAGCATATATTCATATATTAATTACATGAATATACCATTTCTAAAAGGACTCACTAGATTGTTTACAGTCACAGAAGAACTTTATCACAGATGAAAGTTACAGTATGGTTATGGCATGATAGGTAAAAATATATGCCATATAGTTAAATGGCTTAGTACTTTCCTGTAACCTATATATAAAAGTGATGGCGGTTTACCCAGTGTCACTGATTGTGATCACGGCAGCTATGGGGCTAAAACTGTAAAAACACAGCAGGGCCAAAACTTGTAATTGAATTGAACAGAAATAATCTGTTCTTCACTGAGTTTCTGGAATGTCCTTGAATGAATTTTAAAATTAAATGCATTTTCTACTAAACTGTAAGGAGCTGAACTATAGACCTTGAAGTTTCACAAAATTTTTCCTTATATAGAGCTATCATTAAACTTTAGTAAATAGTGATAAAATGACATATAGACAAGTATATCAATATTTTTTTTTACTTCTTGTTAACCATAGACTATGGATATTATCAATTTTTCTGGACTCAATATTTAGCAATTTAGTATACAATTGAAACAAACGATTTCACAGATTTTCATAAACATTAGATTTCAAAAGTAAAATTTTTTGGAAATGTATCCTTTAATGATCTATATAAGGTTTTATTTTCATGTAGCTTAGGACAGAAACTGACAGAATGAAATAAGTTTTACCACCAATTCAATTCTTATATTTCATTTTCATACATGTAAAGATTAGGAAACTTTTCTAACATAATAGGTGAAAATAAAATGCTTTTATAGGAAGAAATTCAATTGTTTGAACATTTAAGTATAGGTTAAAAATGACATTATGACTTCTTATTTAAAATAATTGACAACTCAATTAGATCATTCTTCAATTTTGTTGAAATCAAAGAATTAGAAATTACTACACTTGCAAAGAGATTTATACCTTATTATTGGTCATTCACATTCTCAACACCTAACATTACCCATTTAAAAAAATTCTTTGACATGTAGACTTTACAGTGTGTGGAAATGTACCATGCTAAGACCGGATATTGATAAAGTATGCCTTTCTTCCTTGAGAGGGAATAAAACAAGCAGGTCAAATTTGGAAGATCTAGAATGGAAAATGATTCCCCTAAAAGTACATAAGCATAAGCACTACACCTCCTGGAATACCTTCATATTCTTAGGGGTAACCCAAGAATAAAGAAAAAAGAAAGCAGTTCCTAAAAAAGGAAAGAACTCCTTGCTCCTGCCTCAAGAATCTCTTTAGCCAAAGCCCAGATGACTTAAAAGCCACGATTACTTATACTAAAAAAAAAAAAAAAAAAAAAAAAAAAAAAATTCCCCAGCAGATTGTGACAATGATGTAAGTTGGAAAACCACAGAAATAAAAGAGAGACAATTTGTTTTAGGGCCAGATGATCACTGGTTTTCCAACGTGGTCTTATCAGTTTATTAGCTATGTGTCCCCGGGCAAAATATTTAACTTCTCTGAGCCCCAGCCTTTTCATCTGTATAATAAGGATAGCAAGTAGGTATTATTAGGGGGATTAAATTATGTAATACGTGTAAATCACTTAACACAGTGTCTGATACGTGGGAGGTATTCAATAAATAATGGCGGCAGTTATTGTCATCTTTGTCATGATCCTCACCATTTCACTAGCTGGAGTTATTCCCTGGAAGTGTCCACGTTATAGCCCTATGTGTCATGGAAAACAAGTAGGTACTAGGGGTCAGATGCTTCTTCATTATGCTCCACCTTGGAGGTAACTATGGGGAAAAATCAGACTGACTGTATGAGTGTGAGAGAACTATACAGGAGGGAAGGCAACACTTCAACCAACTTCAATACTTTTCTCTCAAGGGAAAAATTAGAAATAATGAGAAACCAAAAATTCAGATATAAAAAGCCTCAAATACTTAAACTCTTCCATCCACTAGACATATGTCAGACCATCATATAATTTCAGCAATTTGATCCCATTTAGGAGATTTAATGACCTTACTTTAAAAATCATATAAAAATTAAATTCAATAAAAATTAATGTATACTCATATCTACCTAACTTAATGAGAAAAATTAGGTTTAGCTATAAAGGTCTCCCAATTTGATTTAAGGTATATGTGGCTGCCACAGGAAAACGGAGAAGATGTAAAAAATCTTTTGGTTTTGGGAAGAGGTAGGCACTTAAATTTAGACTAAATGAGAGCTAGGGGAAATCCATTACTTTAATTAAAATCTCATCAAAAGTACATTAATCAATTAATAGCAGCACAAGAAGGATTTAGATCTTTAAGTGCCAAAATACAGGACTAATTCATAAAACCATAGGATTATTCTGTTAACAGTTTTGTGAAAATGATTTCCACTAGTGATCAAACAACAACTAGGAAGAACTTTTTGAAGAGAAAAATAAAATTCATCTGTCATATGTATAATTTATTACTAATATAAGGATATTGAATATTCAGATGATAATGCAAAGTAATCTCTTAAAATGTAAATTTCAATCAGATTAGAAATGTTCAATTGTCATTTAAGTAGAAACTAAATAGTTTTAGAAGAGAAATTGCAGACTGACAGGGTAGTGATGACTTCAGAGGAGAACATGCTCATGACATAATTTATCAGTGGTTTCAGCTTGAAAATCAAAATGGAAACCACCAAAGCATCCGTTTTACAACTGGATAGTATATGAAAATGAGCAAACAAACACAGCTTTTCAGATAAAGTTTGAATATTCCAAAATATAAAGAATAAATGACCTTCAAATTTATCCTGTCATGATATAATCTGGAGTGATTTTATAAATTTTACATGCCTTTATTAGTTCACACTTCCACCAGGTCCTTTAAGATATTTTTGTGATATATCTTCACTGAAGACAAGAGGCCTTTAGTAAGTCTCTGAAAAGTTTCTCTTTTATGATAAAACTATATTAAAAACTATTCAGTGAATTTATTTGAAATAATATTCCTTGGAAAATAACACATATGGGTGATATATACCTGAGAGTATAATACAAATATTAGAGTAGGCTCTGACACAAAGGGTTTTTTGCTATTAAAACTATACAAAAAACAAATGTTCCTATCATCTTTGGGCTTCAAACTATGGTAAATTTAGAGTTGTAATGAAGAGGAGACTACAGACTGGCATAAAGTCTGCTTAACATGGTGAGAATGGAGCTGATGACTTGGCAGTCTCTGAAAAGAAATGGGATCTGACAAGGTAAAAAATAATGAGAAGTGGAAACAAGGCGTGGATAAGGTGAGAGGATGCAAGTACAATGGTTCATTGTGTAATACAAACAAGGAGAGAAAAGCAACTCATCTCTAAAAGTTCTTGTGAACCTATGTGCATTGAGATAAATTACATTTGCAAGGATTTCTGGGATGCTGAAGTTAAAGTGCAAAGAATGCTGTCCAACTACAGCTCACGCTATTTTTCTAAAAACCAATAGACTCTAGAATGCATTCCCTCTTGTTAGATTTCCTGTGATTTCTCTCATTTATGTTAGAGTCACTGATTTAAATTTAATTTATAAGAAGTTTGGTGATCAAATGAATTTTTATCATTTTCAGACAAAATAAAATTTAAAGATACCATTTGGTATCTGTTAATGGCAATTCAAAATACATAAAATATTGTTTAATATAATACTTACATTTTTCTATGGAAAATAATATAAAAGCACTAACTTTCTCCTTCCTCCTCCTGCCAAAAATCCAGAAAACTCTATATCCTGAAATTTTCTTTTAGTAAGTGCTATCTTGATTCTCTTGTTACTGTTAGGAAAAAAAAAAAAAAGATCAATTGGGATAAGCAGTAAAAAAAGAAAATGACAATGGTCCATGAATAAATATTCAATTAGTCCATCCTCTGAATACAGTCTCTCCACTATGTGTCCATTCTAAATTTAATAGGAAAGATGATAAGGAAAAACAGCAAATAAGAATCATTTAGTTACCCAAGTTAAAAATATTAAATATCAGCTTCCACCTCTATCCCTGCTGACATCTCCCTCGGTAGTTTTAACCATTATCTAGTAGAGTTTCTGGTACATAATAAGAATTCACATGTAAGTCAAATGAATGACTATTCCATCTGATTTCATATAAAACTACAAGTGTGGAACAGAACCAAATACAAACTCAAGAAGAATATGTGCTTCAAAAACAGACACATAGACCAATGGAACAGAGTAGAGAGCCCAAATATGGACCCTCAACTCTATGGTCAAATAGTTTTCAAAAAAGCAGGAAAAAATATCCAGTGGAAAAAAGACAGTCTCCTCAATAAATGGTGCTGGGAAAAGCTATGTATAAAGGCATGAAACTCGACCATTCTCTTACACCATACACAAAGATAAATTCAAAATGGATTAAAGACCTCAACGTGAGACAGGAATGCATCAAAATCCTAGAGGAGAACATAGGCAATAACCTCTTTGACATTGGCCACAGCAACTTCTTTCAAGACACATCTCCAAGGGAAAGGAAACAAAAGTGAAAATGAACTTTTGCGACTTCATCAAGATAAAAGCTTCTGCAGAACAAAGGAAACAGTCAACAAAACAAAGAGGCAACTCACAGAATGGGAGAAGATATTCGCAAATGAAACTACAAAGGGCCAATATCTAAGATCTATAAAGAACTCCTCAAACTCAATACCCAAAAAACAGATAGTCATGTCAAAAAACGGGCAGAAGACATGAACAGACACTTCTCCAAAGAAGACACACAAATGGCTAACAGACACATGAAAAAATGTTCATCATCATTAGCCATCGTGGAAATTCAAATCAAAACCACACTGAGATACCACCTTAGACCAGTTAGAATGGTAAAGATTAACAAGACAGGAAACAACAAATGTTAGAGAATATTTGGAGAAAGGGGAACCCTCTTACACTGTTGGTGGGAATGCATGTTGGTGCAGCCACTTTGGAAAACAGTGTGGAGACTCCTCAAAAAATTAAAAATAGAGCCACCCTATTGAGCCTGCAATTGCACTACCGGGTATTTATCCCAAAGATACAGATGTAGTGAAAAGCCACCTGTACCCCAATGTTCATAGCAGCAACGGCCATAATCTCGAAACTGGGAAAGAGCCAAGATGCCCTTCAGCAGATAAATGGATAAAGAAGAAGTGGTCTATACAAACAATGGAATATTACTCAGCCAATAGAAAGGATGAATACCCAACTTTTGTATCAACATGGATGGGACTGGAGGAGATTAAGCTGAGTGAAATAAATCAAGCAGAGAAAGTCAATCATATGGTTTCACTTACTTCTGGAACATAAGGAATAACATGGAGGACATTAAGAGAAAGAAAGGAAAAGTGAAGTGGGGGTAATCAGAGGGGGAGATGGAGCATGAGAGACTGTGGACTGTGGACTCTGAGAAACAAACTGGTTTTAGAGGGGAGGAGATAGGGGGATGGGTGAGCCTCATGGTGGGTATTAAGGCCGGCATGTATTGCATGGAGCACTGGGTGTGGTACATAAACAATGAATGTTGGAACACTGAAAAAATAAAATAAAATTTAAAAAAAAGAGAGACTATGTGCTTAATGTGATTCCTCTGATAATCTGGGGAGATATAAACTATATGTAAACATCTAGTAATTAATTTGAACATCACTTTAATATCTAAATGTATATTCTTATAATCAAATCATATGTATTAAACAAGCCATAAACAAGTAATATATATTAACGACAAGATTCCAGAATGTTGTTCTTCATTGCAAAATTCTAGAAAGAGGCTCTAAAATGTTATGCCAGCATATTTACCCCTCCCACCTTCCTCCAAAGTCCACATGGCATCCATAAATATAGGAGTCTAGATCTTGGAACAGCTTGCTCCAATCTTCCTACCAACTAGAATGAGAAATCTAAACAGTGTATTTAACTGAGCACTACCAAGGACCCGGGAGGGGGCGGGGTCAAGATTCTGAACACAAGAGAAATATAAAGAGATGGTATGACATTTGGCCCAATTTTTTCCTTTCTAATTCCTGTAGGTTTCCCTGAAATATTTTCTGAGGAACCTATTTAAAATATACTTATTGAGACAGAGTCAGGGTCATTTAGATATACAGTTAGAGACATTGTGAGAGTATCAGTAACCTCCTCTTAACACTGTCTTTCTGGCCTGTGTTCATGACTGAGGCCTTGAAGTAGCCCCTCTGAGGTAGCAGGACAGAATGCCAACATTTCCTATGTATTACAGGTTATCCTGCAGAATGTGTATGCAACTTAGGGCATACAGGAAGCCTTTTAAGGAAGGCATTGTCAGGCCCATTGAATTTCATATAGTCTCATCCAAAGCTTTTTATGATGCTTTCTGCCCTCATGAATAAAATCAGATATGCTGAGAGAAAACCAGGACTATTCAATGGTCACATGATCAATTAGGCCACTTATTGAAAGAGGTAACTTTGAACCCTTTCATGATGGAATAGAAAAATAAATGACTTAACTCTTCTCCCAGCCTCATTCATCTCTCCAGAAGAGGCTTTCACCAAGTGCACTGCAGGAAGAGACTATTTGGAGAAGAGAAAAGCAAGAGATAGTTGGAATATTTCCTAGGCCTTTCCACACTGTACAAAGCACTCAGGACTTCAAGCCAACACCTGAGGAGGCAGAACAGTTCATGAAGGCACTTTTGCTCCTATGATGTCTCACAGCCATAAAAAGGAGTAAGCGATGAGCTTGATGAATTATGTACAAATTTCCTTAAGTGGCTTGTCTTTCTGTCTGAATTCAAACTATTTGAGACAGTACTAGACAATTTTAGTGACATATAGTCAATTGGCCCCTCTACTTATGGTTGTTGTGATGGAATAAAAGAATAGTGTGTTCCTCCTCATTTCCTAGTTGTTTTATGTCAGAGGCTTTCACATTTTTCACAGAAGTGATGGACTGCATGCAGGCAGATTCATAAATGTCTGACACTAGTATCTCCCACACGCTCCCAGGTGCCAAAATATGGCCTAGTCTTGAAAATCCCCAAAAGTTGGGAAAATGACAAAGCTGCATGGCAAGATCCTTTGGTACCCTATCTATCTCTAGAAGTGTGAAGGCAAAGGGAACACTCACTTAACAGACATCACATGTACCTTACACAAAGAGACTGTGGTACTTTTTTTTCATGCCTCAGGGAATTTTTCCTGGCTTCACTTCCCATTTTCTGTCAGAAATTGCTTCACATTTTTGGGTTTCATGATAAAACTTATATCTTGATTCCATTTCCCTACCTAACTTCTTGCTTTGATGGTTTGTCATACCCATTTCATTTTGCCTTTAGATGCTTGATCAAATCTTAATATTTTGGTTTATTTGCTTCAGAATTTTTCTACAGACTAAAGAATTATAGATAGTGCTAAAGTCCCCTCATGCACACCTCCCTGGTGCCAATTCTTTCCTCCCAAGCAGTAGTTGTTTTCTTGAATTTGAGATTTATTATGCTATCCACAGTTCATGTCAAAACTAAATTCAAATAACCATAGACAGTTATATGACTTTGTTTTGCAGATTTACTGAATTCATTGCCAGGCAATTTGTTTTTTTTTTAAATTTAGCATCATATTTGAGATTTATCTATATTAACTTATGTAACCATTTTAATTGTTATATTTGGTATTACTATAAAACAATTTATTTGCCTATTCTTCTTTTTTTAATTTATATTCAATTAGCCAACATATAGTACATCATTACTCTCAGATGCAGTGTTCAACAATTTATCAGTTAAGTATAATATCTAGTGCTCATCCCATCCCATCCCATCCCTCTTTAATACCTATCACCCATTTATCCTATCTCCCCACCCAACTCCCCTCCAGAAACTCTCACTTTGTTTCCTATAGTTAAGAGTCTCTCATGGTTTGTCTCTCTCTCTGATTTCTTACCATTTAGTTTCCCTCCCTTCCTCTATGACCTGTGCTCTTTCCTATATTCCACATATGAGTGAAACCATATAATTGTCTTTCTCTGATTGACTTATTTCACTTAACATAATCCTCTCCAGTTCCATCCACGTCAATGCAAATGGTAAATATTCATCTTTTCTGATGGCTGAGTAGTATTCCATTGTACATATGCACACCACATCTTTTTTATCCTTTACATTATTGTGTCTATTCTTCTGTTAATATATATTTTAAAACATGTTTGCTACTATGAAGTAACATGGCAATGAAAATTCTTATAATAAGTTTCCTTGCACAGATGTGTAAGAATTATCTGCATTACATACCCAGAAGTAGAACTGCTTGATTGATGGGTACACATTTTAATGCAGATTTACTTTGCTTATAGTTATCAAAATGCTCTATGGTATATTTGTCCCAACTGACAAACACAAAAGCACTATAGAGCATTTTCATTTCTCCATGGTTTCTCCAAAACTTTGTTTTGTCAGACTTAAAGACTTTTGGTAATCTGTGACCAAAAAACGTGTGTGTGTGTGTGTGTGTGTGTGTGTGTGTGTGTATTTAATCGTACATCTATAATTCCTTGTGAAGTTTAGTTTTTTCCTCCCCTTTTGGATCCTCTCTGGTGTAAATGGCCTGTTCTTAAACTCCTCAAATTTTTCCAATAGATTGTTTTTCTTTTTTCTGTTATTGATTTTAGAAGTCCTTCATAAATTCTGAATACTAATCCTTTGATTAGTATTCTAACTAAGACACCAACAAATATCTTCTCACAGATCAAAGCTCTGTCTTTTTTAAAAAAAAATTTTGTGGTATATATTTTAGAATATACATTTAAGGGAATTAAGTCTACTAATCTTTTTTCCTTATGTAGAATTTATAGTCTTTGAATCTTGTTTAAGAAGCTCTTCCTACCCAAAGGTCATAAAATATGCTCTTTTTTTTTTAAGATTTTATTTATTTGACAGACGGAGATTACAAGTAGGCAGAGAGGCAGACAGAGAGAGAGGGGGAAGCAGGCTCCCTGCAGGGAGCCCAATGCAGGGCTTGATCCTAGGACCCTGGGATCATGACCCGAGCCGAAGGCAGAGGCTTTAACCCACTGAGCCACCCAGGCGCCCCACAAAATATGCTCTTATATTTTCTTCTATAATTGTAACATTTTGCTTTTTACATTTATTAATTCACTAGAACTTATTTTTGTCCATAATGTGAGTTGAGATAAAAGTCTATTTATTTTCATATAGATAACCAATTGTTGCATGACAATATAGTGAAATTAGTTTATTTTTTCCACATAATGGTAACACTACCTGAACCATGTATCAATTTTGCCACTTCTTTGCACATCAAGGTTTTTTAAAAATATTATTTATTTATTTGACAGACAGAGATCACAAGTAGGCAGAGGGGCAGGCAGAGAGAGAGAGGGAAGCAGGTTCTCCCATGAGCAGAGAGCCTAATGTGGGGCTCGATCCCAGGACCCTGGGATCATGACCTGAGCCGAAGGCAGAGGCTTAACCCACTGAGCCACCAAGGCACCCCAACACAGTGAGTTTTTATTAATGAACAACATGCCTATTCTTGTGTTCTAGAAGTGTGTTTGTTCCTGCCTACAGAAATACTGTAGTCTCCTAATTAATATACTTTATGTAAGTAAGGCTTGATATCTGATTGGACAGTTGTCCCTATATTGCCCTTCAACTGCACCATTATTTTGGCTATTTTCTGTCCTCTACTCATTTATACTAGTTTAAGGACCCACTTCTAAATTCCATACATAACTGCTGGGATTTTTTTTTTAAGATTTTATTTATTTATTTGTCAGAGAGAGAGAGAGCGAGAGAGAGCGAGCACAGGCAGACAGAGTGGCAGGCAGAGGCAGAGGGAGAAGCAGGCTCCCTGCTGAGCAAGGAGCCCAATGTGGGACTCTATCCCAGGACGCTGGGATCATGACCTGAGCCAAAGGCAGCTGCTTAACCAACTGAGCCACCCAGGTGTCCCGTAACTGTTGGGATTTTGATTAAAATGTCGTTTGCATTTAATAGGTCACTTTGGGAGAAAATTATCATCTTTTACATGTTTCTCCATTTTTTTTAAGCTTCCTGTCTGTTCTTCAGTAATCTTTATAATGTTTCTATGAAGGGGACTGCATGTTTTTTGTTAGGTTCATTTCTAGTACTTTAGAGTTTTTGTTGATACTGAGAATAGTATCATTTTCTACTGTATTTTCTATTTCTTAATTAGATAGAGGAAGGCTCTACTACCTTTCTATAGTTGATCTTATACCATTGGTCTTGCTGATTCCTGCCAATTCTTATGTATGTTCCCCAAATTCACTTGGGTTTTCAATAATCTCACCATCTTGAAATAAGGAAAAGTTTCTATTCCTTTAAAATTCCTACACTTTAAATTTTGTTTTCTAATCTTTACATATTGGCTAGGATCTCTAGTACAATACTGAGCAGAAATTAAAACAGCTGACATCCGTGTCTTGTCCCTCATTTAAAACAAAATAATACTAATACAATTTTGTTAAAGAAGAATTAAGTAAAGGATCAGAAGTGAGAACTGTGGGTTCTTTTGCGGGTGATAGACCCATAAAAATATGCTGATTCTTAACAAAGGGTGCAAAACCAATTTTATACAGGAATAATAGCTTTTTCAAAAAATAAGGTTGGAGTAATTAAATGTCCATTTGGACTCTACCCTCATAAAAAAATTACCTGAAAATGGTTTATGGACTTAAATGTAAAAGCGTAAGCCTCTAAAAAGTTTTGGAAAAAAAAAAACTAGAACATCCTTGAAATGTAGGGTGAGGTGAAGAGTTCTTAGAAACAAATTGAAGCTCATTGAAATAAATTTTAAAATAAGAAAATGACTTGATGGAAATATGTTAGAACATTAATATATCCAGAAATATTAAAATACTTTAGGTTTAAAGGGAGGGAATTAGAAGAATGCACACATAATGAATATATATGACCACATAAAAATTAAAATATTTTATCATAAAATATAGATATAAAACTGTTCTGTTTTAGGCTTGCAAACTTCAGTCATCTAAAAGGTCAACAATAAAAAAAATAAAAGGTCAACAATATTTTGGAAGAACATATAAATTTAAATATATTTTTGCCATATTTGAGTATCAGTTTTATCTCCATAGAGCTCTGAAGGTAGCTGGGTTGAGAAATGAGTACTTAAATCAATACATATCAAAGTGTAAAATAACTCTAAAACTTTAATTAGTATGTATCTTATTCACAGTTCCCTACAGTGATGATTAAGTTATAAAGATGTATTACTGCATTATATTTTCTTAAAAAATATTGCTACTTTATTATAGTTTCTTTCAACAGAATTCCCTTTCTTAATAAGACATATGCAATACTTTCATAAAAAGAATTCATTTAGATTTGAATCATTTCAACATTAACTTCAACACAGATGATAAAAATTCAACCTATGGCTCTGAGAGATTTCTCAGTTTTGAAATTTTCATGTCTATATATACACTCCTTCAGAAGAATATACTCATTGTCAATATGTCCACTTTTAAAATAAATACTTTAAAAATAATTTAGCATTCATATAACAAGATTATGTAAGATGGAAAAACCACTTCTGATGTAGTAGAATGAGAACAGGCTGAAGAAATGGTTTTTAGGGAAAGAGAAAGCAGAACTAGTAAAAGTAAGAGGACATACAACTTAGATCATGGAAAAATCAAAAGGACTGCAGGACCTGAGAAGCAAGATTTAAGAAAGTACCAGGAAAATAATAACGGTAAAGGAAAGAAACTCAGAAATGACAGTGAAGAGTGAAAGAATGTGTTATGTAGTTATGTACTTGACCTGATATTGATGCCAGGCTTTGTCTGGAAAGCCAAAATGTTTTTTGTTTGGTTTTTTGTTTGTTTTCCAGATATATTTTAAATACATATGTTGTATTAGGCAAAGTTTTCTGTAATCTCTGTGGCAGGGCTGGAGATTGGTATTGTTGCAAACATTCCCAGAGTGGAATAGGTGTTGCTCGGTGGAAGCCAGGCAAGGGTGGGAGGGAAGATACTAAGGGAAGATACTAAGTGACAAGTTGTACAGGAGAACCAGAGAATTACTGGACACAAACAACATAGAAATACACAATCAGGAGTAAGGACAACTCTAGTGAAGGAGGAGAAAACTAATTGTCATTTTGATGAAATATTCTGAAGCTAAGATTTAGGATATGCACAATTCTTCAGCAGACTGATCAAGAATGAGGGAGGGTCACGTAGATACATTGTTTGAGGAAAGAGATATTCAGCTTCAAAGGAACATATTATTATTCCTTATTTCTCATTTTGTATGAATTCGGAAATGGGCTCATATTATCAGGAACTGTTACCTGATACCATATTCTACCCTATATGTCAGATTCTAGATTCAAAGTCCTTTTTCAGTTTGGAGGATTTATTTAGGGATTGCACACTTTCCAAGATCTTATAAACATAACCCCAATTAACCTATAGTTGTGTGATCTTAAAGATTTTGCTCTGGGTAAGACTGGATAAAAGAACATGGCATATAGATAGATGGTCACCTAAGATGTGAGATCTGAAGGGCAATGGGAACACTTCTGCTGTCAAGCACCTTCTTCACTCTGTGCCATAACCTGAAATTCTACCACTGATGTTGCATAGGTTTGGACTATTGTTCATGAGGATACTAATAGTTTAGTCTAAAAGGATTTACCAGGCAATTTCTTTATCAATATAAAGGAGGAGAAATTAGGAGATATGATAGCATTGGTCATATAACTGGGCTTTGAAATTATGGAAAAGAGTTGTTTTGTTTACCATTGCATATATAGTACTCATTGCGACTATCCCTTCAATAAATATTGGCTGAATGAATGAACAGAAGGGGTAAAGGAGTATATTTTGGGAAATGGAATATTATATACTGGTTGAAAATGAATGAGCCATGCAGTAACATGAATGAATCCTGGCTATATAATATTAAGGAGAAATAATAAGTATTCCAAATTGAGTATAGCATAATTAACTTTTCATAAAATTAAGACAACTAGTACACACATGCACACACACATACACACACACAACACACACACACACACACCCCTACCTCTATGATTCATTTTTTAGGAACAAATATATTTGCAGTACATTAAAGGAAAGCAAGGAAATGTTGGATTCAGGATTCAGGTTCCAGGAGAGGCAGGTAGATGAATCAGAGGAGGTCACTCTATGAACTCTGTTAAATCAAGGCTATTTCTAAGGTTCTAGACTCTATTTGGATACTGGTTTCAAGAGTGATTGCTACAATATTACAAATAACTAAATAAATAACTAAACAGATGGAAATGCATGGATTAATGCTGTGTTACTAACCCAGAGATGACTGGTACACTAGAAGTCCAAAATAATTAAATAAATACATACATAGAAGGAAAGAGAAAGAACTCAAAGTTTAGACTGAGGCACGCTAAAAACAAATTGCCCACATCAGAGTGCTTGTCTTTGGCTCAGGCAATGTGAAATAGCAGACAGCCAGTGAGGAACATGCCCCTCCATAAATAGAGAGAAATATATAGTTCTTCCCACTTGTGGACTTGAGTGTTATCTACTAAAAAGTACTGGAATGGAGCTGGCTACATAAAGAGCAAATCATCCATGGTCATAGAATCTAAATAGAACTATGCAACTTCTTACTGTCTTTCTTTTTGCCCTGATTCTCCAGAAATTTGGATCCTAATGTGATGATCAATCATTGGAAATCCTTTTCACAGTTATTAAATCTTCTGCGTTCTTTTCATGAATATAATTTTTATATTTTGTTAAATTACTTTACATTTTGTATATCATAAATACTTTAAATTGGCCTTTTAATGATGTGGTGATGTGGTGATGTGGTGATGATAAATGACAAAATAAAAAATACATGCCACAAATGGCTGAAGTCCTTATTTTGGAAACAGGGAAATAATTAACTGTAAGGCTAGCAAAAACCACTTGTATAGGCGAAGAAATACTTTTCTTCAGCAACAACGTGTTAGCTATTTAGCTTCAATAAGAAGTATGTCTAGAAAATACTATTTAAAACATGAAAAAGTAATATATTCAGCTGATACACTAAAAAAGATGACTGACCTCACCTTTTGGCTACATGTTTCAAAACCCTGTATTTCAATCTTATGATCATCTTGAGGAAGCCTCTGTTCACCATTGTAAAAATAACGTGTACTTCTGCCTTCAAGGTTCTCTTCTGCTCACTAAAATAATCCCAAAAGTAATGAAGAAGACAAAAAAGAAACAGATACACAAAGCTCATCTTCAATAAAAAAGAAGACATAAGCATCCCTAACCATAGGATGTGAGAGCCAACAGAGTTACTGAGTTACTCAGGAAGCAGAAGTTCTGATTCAGTGTCTCTGGAAGAGGTTATTCAGGAAGTCTTGGAAAGACATAGACTTGAAGTTGTCAGGCACCAGGGGAATTAAGTGTGTGTGTGTGTGTGTGTGTGTGTGTGTGTGTGTGTAAGCCTGTGCATGCAGCACAGGCAAAAGCTGGAATCCTGCTCACCATGTCCCTTTTTCTCTCCCATCTTCAGAAAAGAAGGGCAACCACTAATCTGTAGTCCCTACAGAAGTCAGAAGGCTGCCTTTGTAGAAACTGAAATAGAGGCAAGGAAAGCTACATGATTTGTGAGGCCTAGTGCAAAATAAAAATGTGAGACTCTCTGTTCAACAATTAAGAATTTCCAAGAAGGCTTTGGGACAGAATTAAACAAAATACAGGGCCTTTCTAAGCGCCCTGTGCTACACAGGTGGCACACCCATAAAGCTGTCTCTGCAAAAGGGCTCCAAACTCAGGAAGCAGAGAGGAGAGTAGGAGTGGAGTCATGGGACTAAAAATGAAATTACATTACTTATTAAAAATGAATAAGACAGACTTATTGTCTTTCAGGATATCGACTCCTTTGAGAAGTCTGGGGATTCATCTACACAGGAACCAAACTAACCTAGAGGAAGATACTAGCATTTGGTAGTTCCCACCATGAACTCTATCTGGCAGCCATAATGCACACACTGACAAAACCCCTGGAAATCATCTCCATCCACTTGGAAATAAGTTCCACCTGTATCCACAGAGCTTCTGGATGTTTCAGTGTTTCAGTAAAAAAGAGTTACCATGCATCTGAGGAAATAAACAACAGTAATACAATAAAGAGCTACAAACAGAGAAAGAAGAACAGACAAAAAGTATAGGGGGCTGGATAATATTTCAAAGGGAAAATATTAATATTAAAAAAATAATCACAATCATAATAGTGTCAGATTACCTTTTAAAAGCAGTACTGTTGGGCACCTGGGTGGCTCAGTGGGTTAAGCCTCTGCCTTCAGCTCAGGTCATGATCTCAGGGTCCTGGGATCGAGTCCTGCATCAGGCTCTCTGCTCTGCAGGGAGCCTGCTTCCCTCTCTCTCTCTGCCTGCCTCTCTGTCTACTGTGATCTCTCTCTGTCAAATAAATAAATAAAATCTTAAAAAAAAATAAAAGCAGTACTGTTCCCTTCATATTTCCTCCTGTAACATAGAAGCTGAAAGCTGGGGAACCTTATTTTTCAAAATATTGGCCAGAAGTTTCAATGCCAATGAGGGGCACTTTCATGTTTCAGATTCAGAAAGTAGAAGAACAACTCAAGCTGTTATGGCTACTTTAGGATGGGAAAGCAAGCATGTGATTTCTAGCAGGCTGCAGGTGTAGTCTGCCAGTGATGTTCAAGCATTCTCTGGTGAAAACTGCTTTGTATATATTCCTTGTTTCCTGAAATCTAGGGTGGCTGTTTCATAGCCTTTTCATAACTTTAAGTACCCATTTCTTTGAATTAAATACATTCCTAAGTGGAATAACTAGTAGAGTTTTCCTGACAGATGTAGGTAGCAAGTACTGGTCTTTATTATATTTTATGTTTGAAGTATATTTCATCTATTTTTAACCATACCTTTTTATAGTATTCAAATGTCAAATCATTAGAAAGATATACACATGACACATACAAAGATATGTTTTGTCTTCTCACACTTCCTATTACCATCCCAACAATATGTAACAATTTTGAATATATTTTTATCCTTATAATTGAAAGTTTTTCTAATTGAAAATATTAGCACCTTGAAATAAAAACAGATTAAAGAAAAGAAGAGATATAGTATTTATGGTATATGTTTGGAGATCACAAATCCATCTAATAATAGGTCTATAAGGAGAAAATTAAGAAAATGGATGGGGTATTATACAAAAATACAAAAAGAAAAAGTTTCCCAGAACTGAAAGATAAAGTTATGCATTTTAAAAGGTTCACTGCATGCTTAGCACAAAGATCTACTTGAAGGCATGGAAGAACACTGGAAATAAACACCAGGGAATCAGAGAAGATCTCAAAAATTCAGAAAGGAAAAAAAATCACACACACAAAACTAGGAATCATAATGGCATGAGACTTCTCAAAAGTAGTATTGGAAACTGGAAGATAGTGGAATAATGCCTTCGATATTCTGCATGAAACGATTTTCATCCAAATTTTATACCCAGTCGAAGTAGCAGTCAAGGGTGAAGGTAGTATCAGGACATTTTGTTGAAATCAAATTCTCAATAATATTTAGCTTCTCTGAACTCCCTCTTAGGAATCCAGTGGAGGACATGCTCTACAAAAATGAGGAAGAAAACAAAAATAGAGTAAAATACAGAATTCAGGAAACAAGGGATCAGACACAGGAAAGAGAAGTAGGCATTCCAAGGGCATAGTTCTACCGTAGTGGGCTTGGTAAGTAATTAGGCAAGATAGGAACATGGGGACAGAAGGAAAAAAGAAACGGAAGTGACAGATTGTCTGCAGTTTGATGTAAGGGCTATGCAAGAGATTTGAAGAAAAATAAGCACATGGAAAATAACGTTGTAGTTATTCTCTCTGAGAGATATAAAAATTACATAGAAAAGGAAATATAATGTACAAACTTGGATCAGTGATGAACCATAAAAGCATAGTCCTATTAACAAAAACACTAAATATGGGTTTGGCAACAACAGGAAAAATCATATTAACAAGAACAGGAGATGGGGTGGGGTGAAGGATTGCTGGTTTCCATGATCACTATTTTCACAAAGGTTAATAAGAATTGAGAATGTGATCAGATATAAACACACTCATAAATTATACATTTATTTACTTCTCTGAATAATTCAGAAGATTAGGAATGTTGACACAGCTGCAAATTCTAAGCTTTCAAGATCAACTCAGGGAGAATATCTCACAATTATGTCTGAGAAAGTAAGGGTCACATCAAACTCTCTAGAAACATGTCTCTTACCCAGTAGGACCAACTTTTCCATGTATCCTGTAGTTAGGATCCTGGTTATGTATTAGAACATTCCCTGGGCCTGATATTTCTCTTCAGTACTAGAGTTTCATAAAATAATACAATGCATTTAGGCAGGAATATATTCCTTATATGTCACCTTCAGATTCTCTGGGTTACTTCTTCCTATTACAAGCAAATTCCTAAATTAAATGGTACTTAGCTAGAATAAGAGCTGTATACCCCAAATTCTTGAAGAGTCTCTAAGATTAAGATTTTACACAAAAACAAAAACAAACACAAATATTTTAGACAATAATGATTCCATGAAGACTTTTATCATTATTTTCTTTTTAAAACCATGTACGTGTATTATGTTGATCATTTAAAAAATGCTAATAAGCTTATTTTAAAAATAAATAAATCCTAATATTTCAAAATTAAGCATAAAGATAAGATTCTTAATTACTTTTATGTTTGGGGTACAGTGGAACACAGTTTCAGATGGAAGATCAATACAATATTACTCTTTTGTCCAGATTTCTCGCTAATAACTTGCAATACCTTTCAGCGGTCCCTGACAAATGATTTGTACATGCCTCTCATTACTCTGCTAAGCCCTCTTTTCAGTCACAGGAAAAAAAAAATACAGAGGTTTGAAGGAGACACGTATCTAAATCCAATCTGTATGTGGAAAGTAAGTTAACTCTTTTCTATCTTCCTCCTTGCATCTAAAGATGGGACCCCAATTTACCAAAGAATAGAACCTGCTAAAAAGATCACTGCATTTATTCCTAACTTCCTAAATAATACTTCATATATATAATTCAGAAGATCAAATTTCCCATTTAATGTCTCCACAATATGGGAATAGTGGTTTGGAATTGAAATGTTCTCACTGCTTCCCCAAACAACAATTTGGTCAGAATTTAACTGGTTCAGTGGGAATTTTCCCATCACTCGGAAAGACCATAAATGAATCATATGAGCTGTTTGCTTAGCTCTTTGACCTCTCTGTTAGCTTGGGGATAATGAAGCTTGATAGTAACATGCTGAAATCATTTCACTCTATGAAAGCTTTTAAATCTTACCCTATAAACTATATTTGATGATCTTTAAAGAGTTTTTCAAAAATTTTTCATTGAGCCAGCTATGTCCTTAATTTTTCTTATGATTTCTCTCCAACATTTAAAATGTTCTTCCTCCTTGTGGCTTTAAGTAAATATTTCTTAAGAAGCTCTGAATGATTTTAAATGATTAAAGGGTCTATTAAGACCATCGCTTTCAAGCCAGTTTTAATACTGGTGTTGGCTTATGACTAAATATTAACTCATTTAAGTTACCTGTTCATCACAAGTAAAATAGAAAACTTCTGAAATTTTTCCCATATTTTTTCATTTTCTTTATGCGGCCACAAAATGTTTAAAATCACTTTCGTTTATACCAGAGTAACATAACATTATACACCACTGAAGTGATTCTTTTCGATAAACACCATTTTCCTTCCTTGTTTTTAAATGCAAACATAAAGCAGCCTAACATTTCTCAAAGCTCCCATACCAGACAGGGGACTACAGCAAGTCATCTGGTTTATTCTCCAATTTTCAGGCAGGAACATACTGCTGATTATATTATCAAATGCAGCCAGCTGTAGTTTGAGACAGCCTATTAGTGAGAGAGGTTGATATAGCCAATCAACAAATAAACAGGTAAAAATCTTCTCATTCCATTTGATGTGATCCTGACAAATGAGAGGAAAGTGACCCTATCAACATTAAGAACAATAAGGTAGAAAACTACTCAAAGGAAAATCAGTGAGGCAAAATTAGATCATGGTCAAACTGCCTCCCTTCTTTAATATACCTTTCACTCTGAAATCACCTATCCTGGAATGCCTAAATTCTGCATCAGGCCTATGCACTTATTGCTATATTATTTTGACTTGCCCAGATAGGTGTGCCATCAGATGCTGAAAGACCACCTTTAGATTATAGGACTCTGGAGCAGTGATGAATATTAATAGAGGTCTGCCAAGCAGTTGCCTTTAGTCCTTAGAGCAACAGCTGGTGTTCTCTTGCTATTCAGAATTCTTATAGAAGCATTCTTATAGAAGCACACTCTAAGGTATGCTCTAAGCACACCTTAGAGCAATAGCTGGTGTTCTCTTGCTATTCAGAATTCTCATAGAAGCACCTAAAGCCTGCAGTGGAGGTGTACAGATGAGCAACTCTTCACGGAATTATCATAAGCAAATCTAGACTGCTTTTTTCATTTTCTGGAAAATTGTGTACATAGCAAAATTTCTACGAGGATACCTGCTTTTAAATTGTAATTAGGGAAGCAATACATCTTAAGTGAAATAAATATCGAGGAGAAGAGGGCAGGTATGATTCTGTCGGGAGGGATATGACTATCATTAGGAAGCTAGACAAAAGTTCGAAGTTTAGAAAGATTTGATCAGTACTAAGTAGAAACAGGTAAAACTCCCAGGATGTAAGGGATAATGGTTATTCTTCTAGAGTCATGCCATGGCACACACCATCTGAGGTGATGTGTGTTTCGAGACGTATAGACCCTTGAGTAAATTTTGATTATTGGTCAAACGGTCAACAGTTGACCGTTTAATGAACACCTAGACTATAAAAAGCAACATAGTAAACACCACAGATGATATGAGCATTGCTACATGAATTAGGGTAGAAATGATAAGAATCTCATTCGTGGGATTAGACTTGCATAAACCTTTGGGGTGCCTGGGTGGCTCAGTCAGTTTAAGTGTCTGCCTTCAGCTCAGGTCATGATCTCAGGGGCCTGGGATTGAACCCCACATGGGGGTGGTCCCTGCTTAGTGGAGGGAGGGGGTCCTGCTTCTCCCTTTCTCTTTCCCTTCGCCTCTCCCCCTGCTTGTGCTTGTGCTTGCTCGCTCTCTCAAATAAGTAAATAAAACCTTCTGTACCCCTGAAACAAATAATATATTTAATAAAAATAAATAATAAATAAATAAAATCTTTAAAATAAAATGTGCATAATCCTTCAACATAACAATGTGTATAAGAACAGGCAGTTGGTCCAGGGCAGTAGTGACTTATAACTGTATCATTGCTCCTTATGAACTAACAGCTCTCTTCTGGCTGTTGATTTCTGCTCCATTGTCAAGATTCAACCAGGTCTGTCATGCTGGAATAGCCCTTCTGGTTTGGGCTTTCCCTCTTTCTTTCAAAGTCCTGCACTTGGCTTGGTTATGGTGAGCCAGTTTGATAAGGCAACATTTCCTAAGCTCACTAGATCAAAATAATCACTTGTTACATGCAGATTCCCAGGGTCAGTCCCTAAGAATATTGAATCAATAGGGTAGAAACTGTATTTTAAAAAAATATATCTTCCTTAGTTGACTCCCATGCTCAGACCAAGGTGGGAAACAGTATGATGACTGGGAAGAGTCGGTCTATCTCCTTCCAGATAAAATGTGTTTATTTCAAGGAATGAATATTTTAAATAATACTTCAGCTCCCCAAAGTGTCAGTCATTAGCGAATGTATGGAACATTCTATATTCTCTAAGTTTTATAATGTGCTCATTGGAGATGTGTCTGTGAAAAAGCCACAATACACTCCTGGTCTCAGGGAGCTTGTGAGGTATATTAATGGTTACATGTGGCTTTATTATTATTTATAGACTAAATAATAAAATGTATAGGCTGACACAAGCTTACTTCATACATACTTTACACAATGCTTCTATTAGCAATATGATCATGTCTGTTCAATTAGATAATGCTGATGAAGGTGAGACAGAGCTGGATTTATCTACCCAAGACAAGAACAGTAGAGAGTACAGGATCCCAAGCTATGCTGCAAGACTTAACTGGAGACGCAGAGGAAGCTCACTTAGCAGTTCAGAACAGGTTGCATGTAGCTGTAATACAAAGTGAAAACCAAGATTGACAGGTAATAGATTTCATAATTGGTCGATTTTTCTTCCTTTTACATTTCTCAAAGTACTTATCTTGATGTACCAAATTCCTTTTTTATTAAGATTATTATATAACTAACATGTGTTCATTAAATGACTTTTCCTATTCATTGGATGACTTATTTCTGGGCTAATTGTAAATTTTACGTATCTACCGAGCCACATCTTTCTTCATCCTAAATCCTAATACAGTGGAAATCATATGCAGTTGCCAGATTCTACTTGCTTTTTCAGGAAGCAGAGAAAAGTCTAAGACTCTTGAAAGACCCAAGGGTATTGTATAGATGCACACAAGCTAGAAAGAGATTATGTCCTCCTCTCTTCATTTTCCTTTATCGGTTTGATGAATACTGAAGTTTTCTTTCCCCAAGATTAAATCAAAGATAGCAGAAAAAATAACGTATGTTCTTAGGTACACAGAAAATTAAGGGGTGCCTGAGTGGCGCAGTTGATTAAGTGTCTAACTCTTGGTTTTGGCTCAGGTTGTGATTCTGGGTCGTGAGATATAACCCCACTTTGGGCTTTGTGGTCAGCAAGGAGTCTCCTTAGAATTTCTCTCTCCCTTTCCTTCTCCCCTTCCACTCCCCACTAATCCTCTCTCAAATAATAAATCTTAAAAATGAAGATAGTTAAGATGCATGTAATTAGGGCCAAGAAGGAGAAATCATGAGCAGCTAATAGGCCGAAGTTCTCAGAAGAGGCACTGGTGAAGGGATTAGGCTCAGGAAGGAAAATTTAGTGATTTTCCTCTTTCTTTGGAAGGTTGATGGCAATGAGGAGATGGCAGAAACATGGTACTGGGTGCTCCATTTAACTTTTTTCCAGATGTGCACCTCAGCCTCATGCATCCACAACGATGAAGGGGCCTTTGATTTCTACTTTGCCTTTAAGAAGGTACAGGTGTGTGTTTGTTTTTCTGGTTTGACGCTCTATACCAAACCAGACAAACTGTCTGGGAAGTTTGTAATTATAGTTTTAATAGTTTTTAGTTCTTCTGTTGTAATTCTTTGAAGGCCTTAAGTTAGTCTAGCAGGACGTGTGTAACCATCCTAGTTCACTTTTTCCTTCAATGTCATACTGTTCAGAGCCCAAAACGGCCCAACTCCTGGAGACAAATGAAATGGTTAGACAGCAGAAATGGGGCTATCATGCACTGCTCACAGAAGCTGGTTGTGTGCATATCTTCCCAGCTCTGTATTCAGTTACATCACATTAGTAGCACAACATCCACCAAGGTGGGGGTATTTATGCCACAGGACAATAAAATGCTACAAATCATGTTTTGTTTTGTTTTGGGTTTTTTTTGTTTTCCTGGTAAGCTTGCTATTAGATATTACCCAGCATAGCACTGGCACAGCAGAGCTCTTCTCCTCTCCTGCATGCAGCTGGGACCACCCATTCATCCTTATGGTTTAAACGGGTATTTTGGCATAACTGGAGCAGCAAGGGCTTGCATTAGCCAATTTTTACTTTGTTTTGTTGGTTTTTGAGGGGGTGTTGGCTGGAAGAAAGAAGCAGCAGTGGTCATGGACATCTCTGAGCACTGCCATTAACATCTGACTCTAGGGCATGACACAGCCCTACCCACAAATGGAGAAATACAGTTCTGTGCGGTCATATTGTAGGGGCCCCCAACCTGACAGCCTCCAAGCCAAGGTCTCAGGACACCAAATGAGACAAACATGAAGACAATAGCTGTCCCTAAAATAGAAAGGATTGATAACCAATGGGTACCCAAAAGCAAATTCATCAGTCACAATTCAAAGATCTAATTTTTACAAATGTTTTCTTTTGCCAATCCAAATTTGGAAAGGAAAGGACAGCATGAAATTTTACTTTCCTCTCTTTACCATGCACCATAGGTAGAGATCTGGAAAATCTGACTTTAGTAAGGACTCTCACCCTTTGCCAGCTTCTGCCACTTTTCTCAGGATCACACTGGAAGGCTCCAGAGCAAGTGGGACATTCCCACAGGTCTCATCCTGGTTACCAGAAACTGGAGAGGAGGAAAAATAATTTTCCCTCTACCCTTTAAAAGTTGAGTGCCTACCTGAGACCCCTTTTTCTCTAGGGTCCCTCATAAATGTACAAGCTTATCTAAAGATAGTTGAAAGTTCTGCACTGTGGCCACTATAATTTAAAATTATCTTTTGTAATGTTAGCCTACTTGTTCCACCCTAAAACAAAATTTTGCTCACCTGAGGACTTAGAATGAATGCAGTCTGACACCAAGACGCAGTCCAATGTCTAAATCAGACCCAGTCCAACTCCAGCCAGATCCTATCTGGATCTGGAAGTTCTGGAAGAAGAAATGCTCAAATAAAGTCTGAAAGCCCATAAAGCAAAAAAGTAGATCTGTGAGTGACTTCCCACCACCTCAGATGCAGCGAGAAAGAGGGTCACCAGGTTCTGCCATCTTGTTGCTCGTTGCTCTTGGGGTCTCCCTCAGCTCCCTCTTCTGACACCAGAGCTGATAAAAGATAAACTAAGGCTTAATAAAAACTATAAGAATTTATTTGAGTGAAAACTGATTTGGATAAGGAAGCATGCATTCTAGCAGATAAGCTCCAAGGAGCTGTACAAAATGAAAGACTTTGATAGCAAGGATGAGGAACAAAGGAAGTTACACTAGCAAGAACGCAGGTTGGCTATTGCAAAGTTACTTTCCTTTAGGAGATGGCAGGTTACCTAAGTCGTGCTGATCAGATCATTCCTGAATGACTGATTTAAAGTCCCACTTCTGGAAGAGTCAAAACTATAGTTAAGCCTTGGTTTGGTGATGTGGGATTTAGCCTAAACAATTCCATTTTTCACCTGTTGTCTTGTTTTTAACTCCTATTAATAGTTATTCTCATGGCTATAAGAAGCTAAAGACTGGTGATCAAGAGTTCCAAATTAATTAGTTTTCAAGGTTTGAGAAATAATAAAATTCAATTTTAAAATTAAATTATATTTTTATTATTCCTACTGGTTTCTCCAGGATAGAATTGTTTTGCATACTTTTATAAGTGTTTCTGACCCTTTCTGAAAAGCAAACTATTTCCCCCCTTTTTTGACTCTAAAATTGCAGGTTTCTATGCTAATGCATTGCCCAGTTTTCTGTTAATATATTTCCACAAGTAGCTGCACATGCTTGCTTTTTGCATATTGTAAATAATTTGAGGTTCTTCAAGCCCCATGTAAATTTTCTTAGGTGGATTTAAATCAAACTTTAGAAACAATGCCACCATAATGGTGTCCTCTGGGGTTGGGTAAAATATTACAGGAAAGGTTCTTGACACTAATTACAAGTCTTTTCCTCTTACCAAAGTCAAAAGACTGGCTGATATTTGCAACTTTGTCAGAAATCTTATCTCAAACATTGGCTAATACTGTAAGGAGATATAGGTAATTGGTCCACGGAGTGTTAAAACCAAGTTTGCATCTTAAAATAATTTTTTTTTTTTGGTTCTGTGCTTTTGAATATGAGTCTCTGGTGGTCGGGGGAATCATGTATCTTACTGAGCGTTCAGTAGGCTCCTGCAACATCTCTGTGTTTGTAAAGGACAGATATTCAAAACTTATCCATTAGAATACCATACTGGAGCTGTAGCTTTATAATTTTTAAGGAGAAAATTTAAATTCACATCAACTGATTTGTCTATTGTTTACCCAGTCTCATGCTAAATTTCCTTCTTGTTATTTTCTAAAGTGATATTTTATATATATATGTAGGTATATATATATAATTTGTTATTTTCTACCTTCTCCTGAAGAAAGAGAAATGAAATGAGCACATTGTGTTATTCCACAGCACTCTCTTTACCATGCCTTTATTCACCTTCAGCTATATGACCTGGGGACTGCTAATGACAAATGAAGAAGAAGAGTAAAATATTTGATAAAAATCTTGTCACAAAATTCTTTGAAAATATTTTTGGTCAAAAGCCAAATCCCTCCAAGACTTAGGGAAACAGACACCTGCTACTTTAATGTGTGTGGAAGTGTTGGTTTAGGGACTCTGGTCTTGATTTGTTCCTCTGACATCTTTCATTAGTGTATCGATTATTTTCTTAGGTTTAGAATGCTACCAATAGGTCCTCAATACTGAGTCCCATGTTCATGAGAATATGAAAAGTCTCTTTACCTTTTTCTTTTTCCTTCTGCATTTTGGACATTCCTTTTCTTCTTTGCTGCTTTGTTCTCCTTTCAACTCTGGAATGTGTGCCTACCCCAGATTTGGGACTTGGTCCTCCTGAATTGGGGCTCCTCATTCTCTGCCTCATGGGAACGTCATCCATTTGTACATCTTCTACCTACCATTTCTATGCACATAATTCCCATACTTGTAAGACTGACTCTAGCTTTGTTTCTAAAGTGCAAACCTGCACACTTAATCTTTCCAACTGTTTGTTTTGAAAGTCCCTTAATATCAACATATCAAGAACGGAACTTTCACTTCCTCCTCCTGCCACCTGGGGATCACGTTTGTTTCCACACTCTCTTTTGCTGTCTACATTCGAATCAGTTCCAAAAGTCATATATATTTCACTTGTGCATCTTTTGGCAACTTTTTATAATGATGTCACCACCCCGGTTGATATGTCTTGCCTCCAATGGAATTGGTATTTTCTCTGTCTCTGCTCTATAATCCGTTATACATTACGAGCAGTTCCTGTCTTAAGGTTCAGCTTCAATGGCCTTGTTCCTTTGATACGATTCCTTCAATGACTTCTCAATTACTGCATTATGTATAAGCTTCTTCTTTTATCACTCAGCGCTAGTTATAATGTCTTTTTGGCTTACTATTTTACTGAACGTAGTGCTCTGATGATGTTTCCATCATGAGTATTTCCTCACAAACATTCTGACTTTTCTCTCCTCTATTCCTTTCCTCATATTTCCCCTTCAAGCCCAAACTTTCAGCTTTACTACTTTGTAGTTCCTATCAAAACCCTACCCTACACACAGCCCCCCCACTTTTTTTTGTTAAGAGAGAGAAAGAGTGCTCAATTACGTGCCTGCATGGATGGGGGAAGGGGCAGAGAGAGAATCTCAAGCAGACTCCACGCTGAGCGCGGAGCCCAACATGGGGCTCAAATGCATGACCCTGAGATCACGAGCTGAGCCAAAATCAAGAGTTTGCTGCTTAACTGACTGAGCCATCCAGGTGCCTCTATACACAGCTTCCCTTAAACCTCAACTCCCTCCAGACTTTTCTGGTGCTTTCAATATTGATCCAACTGATCATAATATCAATACATTTTACATATGTAAAATATCACATATATATTTAAACTAAGTAGGACTTTAAAAAATATCATCCTTGCTTTATCAGCTGCCTGTTTGAAAACTCTCTGAGGGTACCTTTGTCTTTTTTCAAGTACTCTGCACCTTGCACCAAGATAGAACCACGTATTATTGATTTTTTAGAACTCTGAAGACATAGGTCCTACGTGCCTGGCTGCAGGGGAATGGAAGAAGAGAATGTACTATAAAGTTGCTGCAGGTCTATTATTCTTTTATTTCTCTTCCCTCCTCCTGCCTTCCTCTTAAATCTGTGGCCTTCAAGCATGACAGATCTGATGGATTTTTGAAGGGAAGGACAAAAAAATGGCATCAAGTATGTATAGAGCATTGGTAATTTATAAGCTACCAACGATATACTCTTCCCACAGTTGAAAGTGGAACGGGTCTCTCACAGGTTTTGCGCAAACAGATGAACGACTGGGAGGTTGACAAACAACAATTCCCTCAGGACAGTGGTTACCTGGCTCTGTGATTTGTTTCTTTCTCTTTTTCTCTCTGAAATGCATGTAGGTAATTTTCTTGCCCAGAAAATGTGCCCACTGGGAAGAATATTCCCTTAAGCAGCCTGAAAGAAACAAGCAAAAACCACAGGGCAAAGTTAGTTCCATCTTCATCCTCTAATTACTGTGTTACACAAGAAAAGGTTCTGAGATTTCTGGGTGTAGGGAGTGGCTTAGGGGAGGAGGTGCTTTGTCCCAGACAGGGGCAACATGATACTGTGTTCACCTCTCTATAATTTTTATAACTACCTTTATCAAACCTAAATACTAAAGACTTAAGACATGGAGATGGGAGGGGTGCCTGGGTGGCTCAGTGGGTTAAGCCTCTGCCTTCGGCTCAGGTAATTATCTCGGTCATAATCTCAGGGTCGTGGGATCGAGCCCCACATCGGGCTCTCTGCTCAGCAAGGAGCCTCCTCCCCGCACCCCCTCCCCGCCTGCTGCTCTGCCTACTTGTGTTCTCTGTCTGTCAAATAAATAAATAAAATCTTTTAAAAAAATAAAAAAATAAATAAGACACAGAGACAGGAAACCTATAGACAGATGCCCCTTGTTATTTTAGCTTGAGTGAGGCTAGATTAAGGATGTTCTCACACACACCAGTTCTATGCACACAAACCTAGAATGGTCTTCAGTGTCTGAAAAGATGGTAGTATTTCTTGTGTCCTTGTTCTTAGCAATTCCCTAGTTTTGCTATAAGAATTTAGAGATTCTTTAACTTTGTATTCCATTTATGCAACCTACAACTTACCTCTTACCAGCAACGGTTCTTATAGCCCAGATCCTAATTAGAAAATTTGTCTTGTTGGTGGCGCTAATAGGCGACCAAAGATAGTAGTGTTTTAATATGTAGCAATAAATGCTCTTTTCTTGTTTAAATCACTGTGCTCGTTATTTTCATATAAACAGATACTACCATCTGAGCATAGCTGGCAGCACAGAGTTCAGGCATGTGAGAAAGTTCCAAATTCTAGAAGGCTCATTTTATGGCTGTTCAGATTACAGTGATTTTAATGATTCTATAAAAAGGACAAGCAGTCTAATCACTGGTTGCATGGGTTTTACATCTATTTCCATTATAAGTGCTGATATTCTTTTGCTTATATTCATCAAGCTTCCTAGAATAGAAACTTCTCAGTTAAGTGTCCAGCAAGGGTTACTACATGGAAAATGTTGGCTCTGTCCACAAGTTATCATTTATAATACCAATGAGTAGTCATATTCCAGCTGTATTTATCAGTTGGAATAGTTTTACTGTCAAATTTGAGTCTTTCTTAGGTACTTCTGCCATAAAGTAGAAATGAGCATATTTCTTCTAAATAGCCCTTGGTTTGACCAAGAACTAGTGTAAAAAATAATGTATATATCAAATGTCTCATCATCTCAGGTTCAAGTAATGAATAGGTCCTGCACCTAGAGGTGCACAAGAGGACTACTCTTGCATGGTTCTTGGTTTAGGTTACAAGAATAAGTCTGAGCAATAATTTAGTTGAAACGACAAATTGGTTCATTTAGAATATTTTCAACCTCTGATTTTTCAAATGCGGTTGAGATTGATAAGTGACTTGGTGGCGTGGCAAATGCATCTTTCAAATTCCGTGTGTTTTTCAGAATTTATTTATATTTTGACTTTTCTTTGTCTAATTATATTTTGTTTTCTGTCATGCACCACAATTTGTATTTTATGCAGAAAAACAGAGAAAACAAACCAAAGAGCTTTCAGCCAAATTATTTCGTTGCACTGGTGTTATAATTTTTCCTATAATTAATTCCAAGAAAGTTGGGTTCAGGAGGCTAATGTCTAAGGCATTGGAAGAATGAGCAAAATAATATGATCTAGAATATGAAGACTTTTATCTCACATAGGGATATAAGCCTTGTAAGTAATAGAACCCTTTATAAGTAATACAAATCTGAAATGCTGTATGGCATTAGAGTGTTGCTATAAGGACATGTAGGAAAATGATTATCTTTTCTTGAAAATATGTGGGGGTATTAGTTTCCAAATGTATTATGCAAATGACCTACATATTATTGCAATAGCTTATTGCTATGGAAGACCTTTACTGCTCTAATTTTAGAGTTTAAAAAAAAATCCTTGTTAGGAATGGTACCGTGTAGAATTCCTAGCACTACTTTATGGAGGGCCATGATTTTTGTGTAAAACAAAATGCTAGGTGTATTTTAGTTCCTTGCTTTTTGAATGTAAATTTTGTAGGAAAAGGATATTTTTGGTTTATTCTGTCACTAACATACTTATATTGACAGACTAACAAACGATCTTTCTAAATAAACATGAAGACAGAAAGCAAAAGTTAAAAACATATTAACCAAATTTCTGTCATTTGCACTTAATGTTGTAAAACTAACAGTCCAACCAGTAGCTATATATCTTTGAGATGGAACAAATAGTGCAAATCTCCATTATTTTCTTACTTTTCCTTCTTGTATCTCTAAATAGTGTAAATCTTCATTATTTCTCTGTATTAAACCTTGCAAAATTTCAAATTAATGGAATAGTACATGGATGAATGAAATTTTGCTACCTTCATAAACAAACTGAGTAGAGAGTTTAGAATTCTAGGTCATATTAACTTTTGGGGAGAGGGGCAAAGGAAGAGGAAGAGACAGAATCTTTTTTTTTTTTTTAGAAGGTTTTATTTATTTATTTGACAGAGAGACACACAAGTAGGCAGAGAGGCAGGCCGAGAGAGAGGGGGAAGCAGGCTCCCCGCCCAGCAGAGAGCCGATGTGGGGCTCGATCCCAAGACCCTGAGATCATGACCCGAGCCGAAGGCAGAGGCTTAACCCACTGAGCCACCCAGGCGCCCCGGAAGAGAGAGAATCTTAAGAAGGCTCCATGCCCAGGATGGAGCCCAAGGCAGGGCTGGATCTCCCAACCCTGAGATCTACAACCCTGAGGCTAAGATTGTGACCTGAGCTGAAATCAGGAGTCAGACACTTAATGGACTGAGCCACCCAGGTGCTCTTAGATCATATGACTTTCAAAATGTGATGGGGATAACATTTTAATAAACTTTTCTTTTTCTAAAATTCTTAAAGAATTTATCAGTCTCACATAGATATGACTACTCCCCCAGTTGAAATAATTCATTAGAAAATAGGAGCTCTAAGAGTTTGGTTCTGTATCTTCCTAGCCAGACAACACTGAGTTGCAAAAAGCGGTGGGTTCGAAGCTTATTTCTTACATTCCTTCAGATTCTTAGTTTTCTCACCCATAATGTTGAGATTCATGTAGAATCTTAGGTCAGGTTAGACAGGAAACACATGGAAGTGGAGGAGGTTCACTGGAGAAAGAAGGTGCCCTCAGGAATAATATCTGCGAAGAAGTAAGGGAAGCAAGAGAAGTTCATCTTGTCTGTATTTGCAGTGAAGGTGTCAGCCAATAGCACGGAGGACTCTGTAATAGGACTAATTGAATTAAGACGCCTTGAACTGAGGTAAGTTATTCAGGCCTCTGTAACTTATCATCAAATCATTGGATGTAGGCTCTCCTGAGAAAAGGGTATGCAATTTTGAGGGAGGCAGTTCTCTTTGGAGAGATGGCCAAAGGAATTTCCTAGGAAGTAGCTCAGAAGCTACTCCAGCAGCTGGCAAACAAATGCCTTGTTCTTAAGACGGCACACACTGAGTGGCACACTACAGCCTACACTACAGTTGCTTTAAAAAAAAAAGAAAAAGAAAAGACCTGTATGTATTCTGTGTATAATTTGTACACTGCAGTTATTGAATAAACAGTATCTATTATTATTATTATCACTATCATTATTTATTATGAGGATTCATAGAATTTTTCTGAGAAGCCCATGGGATTACCTGCACATTGTTTAATAATCAATAAATACCATAAAATACACAATAAAAATATAAGGTGGTTGTTTCCTTTTGAAGCCAATCTCCAGCAAGCTGTTTCTATGCACACACACTGAAAAGAACTGTTGGATCATTTCAATCATTGTATAATCCCTTGCATCACAATGAGTGTATTCATTTCTGCTGCTGTTGCCTAACATGGAATGCGCTACACAGAGGTTTAATTTAAAAGCCAAATACAGACATGCATGGTGACCCAAAATAAGTGTGTAGAAGAGACTTCCTAAAGCATTAATGTTTTTCATTGGCCAGTTAATTGGCTTTGAATTATTTTTAATGGATCAAACATTTTAGCAGCATTCTCTAGAGACTGCTCTGATTTCAAATGAAGCTTTTCCAATTAATCTAAGAAAGACATTATATAAACACAAATTAACAATCTCATGGCAATAGATAATAACAATATTGCTGCAAATTATTATAGCTTATTCACTAAGCAATTCAAAGACTTATTCTAGACATAATCAAACTCATCCTTGCATCTGCATAGACTCTGTGGATGCAGGTATTATTGCCCCATAATTAACCTCTAGGGAAGATGTTTACAATGAATTATCATTTAGCCTTTTCTAAGCTTTGAATTAATGAGAGCCTTTGACTGGTTGGTGGAATAACTTGTCAGTTCTATGGCTCTGTGGGCGTGAGGAGTGGTGAGGTGGTGAAAACAACTTTTGGAGAAACACATTACAACACTCAAAGAAGAGTAAATGTCTTACACACCTTTTGATATTGAGTATTTATTTTTATAATTCTTTTTATATATGCCAGATTCATGAATGTAGAAGTCTGATATTCCTGATTCAATAACTTCTCTTGAGTAACATCTGAATGGATTTCCATTATAATAGAAGTTTACCTTAAAGAAGCGCCTTGCTTCACTGACTGTTCTAAAAGTAAAAACGTACTTTTATATTAAACACTTTAATGTAAGGCACAGTGCCTTGTGTTTAGTATGCATCTCAATACATTTTTTAAAATTAATATCTAAATATTTGTAAAGGTAGATAGAGTAAATTGCCATGGAGATAGCATGACAGAATAGTTTGTTTTTAGATTGGCCATAGGCTGGTGCGCTCCAAATTTCATTTGCTTTTTTGTGGAATGTCATTTGCCAATGAGGTTTCTGGTCTGAGTCCCAGTATAAGTATTTAATTTGGGTTTCATTAATAAGTGCTTATGAGGCTCTTCTATTCCAAGTGACACCCGCTTAATTTTACTTTACACAAAGTAAGATAATGTGCAGCAAGTACAAAGTCAGCCACGAAAACAACTGTAAATATAGTGGACAGATAGGAATGAGAGCACAATCAGAAAGTAATTGGACGGTGAAATACATTGCCTATGCTAATAAACATGTCATGCAGCAACAGGTTATAAACGACCAGTGTGAACCTATTTCATATTTTCTCATTATCTGAGATATGGAGCTATTGACAACACAATGCCTTTTAGGTAGTTTTTTTTTTTCCTCCAGAAAATCTGGCTATGAACGTAAGCAGTGCTTTGGTTTATGAGGATTACAGAACATTTTCTTTCTTTTTTTTTAAATTTTTTTTTTTTTAAGAAAACTGGCTTTCTTTTTTTTTTTTTTTAATTTATTTATTTGTCAGAGAGAGAGGGAGAGAGAGCGAATGAGCACAGGCAGACAGAGTGGCAGGCAGAGGCAGAGGGAGAAGCAGGCTCCCTGCCGAGCAAGGAGCCCGATGTGGGACTCGATCCCAGGACGCTGGGATCATGACCTGAGCCGAAGGCAGCCGCCTAACCAACTGAGCCACCCAGGCGTCCCCAGAACATTTTCTTTCTTATGAGGGTTACCCACACTCAGTTGAAATGATGTGGAGTTGACATATATGAGTGAGAAAGTGGTAGCGTATATCCTGAAGCAGCTGCTTGTGCTCACAGACTGTTAAGCACAATGGGAAACCCAACTGTTAAGATGATTGTCCAGGAATGTTGTTAAGAAAGACAGAAAGTATTTCAGCTGTATGATATTCTTAAAAAAAAGTTATTGTGCTTGAGGAAAACTGTTGACATTAGTTTCACCTACTACAAAGTAAATGGACTATAAGTTTCTAAATTTTTCTCATAAAGAAAATAATCTCAAAGATGATATAAAAAATAAGTTCAGTATAAATTAGTCAATGACTCATTCAATTTGGCTTTCACTCAAAATCTACTCTACACTGAACTCTGCTATGCATATTCTGAAATCATGGTCACTTTTATTGTGTCATAGGTGACCACATACTATTAAGACAACACAAAGAAAATCACAAAATTGGGGTCACTTAAATTTTTTTCTGGCAGTCAAGACAAGCACAAAATAAAACTTTCACAATTCAGAATTCTGAACAGATACTGCTATTCTGATACTTTTGAGCCCAAATGTTTCCCAGTCACTTACTATTCCAGCATTAGCACTAGTATTCACATGAAGATATACACAGAACCTTTTCTGAAGGTAGCTCTGTTATAGATGACATAAAGACACGTTTTTTTCTGGGCGTATACACTCTACAACTTAGCTGGATTGGATGTAACAGAAGAAGCTGAATTTCTTCTTGCTACAGTTTATTACTGTGATCTTACAAATAACAACAATGACAAAGTAAGAAACACTGAACTCAGGATGCCTGGGTGGCTCAAGTCAGTTAAGCGTCCGACTCAGTTTTGGCTCAGGTCATGATCTCAGGGCCCTGAGATCAAGCCTGGTGTCAGGCTCTGCACTCGGTGTAGAGAGTCCACTTGAGATTTTCTCCCTCTTCCTCCTCCTCAGCACCTCCCCCAGCTCTCATCCTCTCTCTGTCCCTCTCTCAAATAAACAAACAATTAAATAAATACTGAACTCAAGAAACCATCTTAAATTATGACAAATCAGATAGAGTAAATGTTGATGATAACCAATTTGCTTCTCAACCAGCTATATCCTGTGAGAGATGAAATCTTATTCAATTCAACGATGATTTATTATGAAATACAAGGGCTACAAAGATATGTAAGACACAATGAGTTCTCTCTTAAGTAACTGATTTACTTATAGCAAGATACAACAAGAACATAAATAACTATTATGTATGGTAGATTAAGACAAATTCAACAGAATAAAAGAAAGACTATAGGTATTGAAAGGAAATAAATACCACCAACTTTTGACTAGCTAACAGAGGACATGAAGAGAAGGGAACATGCAGGGAAGTCAGAGGTTAGAGGAGGGGGGAATAATGGGGATAAGAAAGGATGGAAAAAAGAGTGCAGTGAGTGTTCAGGAGAGAGCAACCACAAGAATCTATTTTGATGCATGTCTCTTTGGGATGGAAGATAGTCAATCAGAGTTAGGAAGCTATGATTTTGGAACCAGCTCTGTCACAACCTGTGTGACCTTAGACAAGTTATTTGAGATAATCGGTTAATGAGCTTAACATGAAAAAAAGAAGAACTGGACCTGCTCAGTAAACTCTAAGATTCTTTTTTAGCTCTGAAATGCTTTTGTTCTCTGGGTTTTGGCCCACAGAATTGCAAGGATGCCATATTTATGCTTACATAGTTAGAAGCATAGACTTATCAAAGTAGGTGAACTAGCAAGGTTTTGTGTCTATATTTCATGACGTTAAACAGCCACATCTTTTTTTTTTTTTTTTAAGATTTTATTGATTTATTTGACAGGCGGAGATGCAGCTAGAGAGGGAACACAAGCAGCGGGAGTGGGGATCATGACCTGAGCCAAAGGCAGCCACTTAACGACTGAGCCACCCAGGCACCCAAACAGACACATCTTTAGGTCAGACTACAATTGTGAAAGTTGGTACAGATATAGAATCAGGAGATACATGGGATGGCTGTTGGAAAGGCTTTTTCTGATGTGTAGGCAGTACTACATGACTGAGTGGGACCACAGAGTCTGTGATGAAGAGTTAATGTGATGACAAAGGGGAATGGAAATCACTACTGACTACAGTATTCTGGGAAATGAATATGATTCAGGTATATGCTTGATTTTGCGACCAAAGAATGGAAGATAAATGGAAAGTGGGGAGTTGGGGAAAGGGTCAGGAATTAGTTTATATGATGCTGTAGCTTATGAATGGAGAGAAAATGTGTCATACTAGAAGATCAACTAGCAGGCTCTTTTGTACCAGCTCTTATGGGGGAAGTGAGCAAGACATAATGCATTGTTTTTTGAGTATTAGCTAGCTAAGGAAAGTTCGTTTGTACAGAGAAAAAGAAGACTGGGTAGGGAAAGTAGCGCACAATATTGCTTAGTAATTAATTTTTTTGTCAGCAAACAAATGGTACAGTGTTATATAATTTTAAATCTTGAATTTTATTTTGCTTTCATCACCTATTTTTATGAATTTATTTTATGGCATATTTAGTATTTCCAGTTTTATTTCAGTTGTTTTTTTTTGCCTTAGTTTTTCTTTTTGGTAAATAATTTGGAAACTACACAATAGAAAAAGTATTCATTTCAGCTCAGGAGACATTCTTGGCTTAGTAAGACTAAGAATGGCTAATAATGAGTAAGTTTTAAAAAATTTCTCCATTACTAATATGCCAGATGTCTCAACAAGTGAGGTATATAGATAAATGTAAAATTAATGAGCAGCACAACACTTCAAAGCTTTGGTTTGTACATAAAAAAGAAAAGCTATTCATGCCTGTGAATGAATTTGGAGGAAATCAGGATTTTATCATTTAGATGTTTTCAACAAATGATAGGAAGCTTTATACAGGAAAATCTATTCATTATTTTGACTAGTTGTACCATGAATTTTTGTAGTTAGGTTTAAGTTATGTACTATTTTAGAAATAAGGTAAAATGATGTGGGGCAACTTCTGTGTGTATGTGTATGTGCGTGTTTTGGGGGGCAACTTTCTAACCCAAGATAGCTTACCTGCTAGTCAGACTGTAAGCTCTAAATGTTAAGTTTATAAAGGTATGTGAATGTAGTTACTTGCATACAGAAGATCTCTATTTGTGGAACTGAACCAGACATATGTATGTGTGTACTATAGATAGATAGATAGATAGATAGATCCACACACATATTTTTCATATCAGTGTGAAAAAATATTATTTTGTCTTTTACGTGAAACTTCTTTGAATTCACAGAAAATTATAATCAACATAAGATACAGGCTTCCAGAACTACTCAAACTTCAGGTCTGTCTGACAGACTGGCAGGGGAAGTGTGAGCCACCGCCCCAGCTGTCTAGACAGAACTAGCCAAAAAGCCTGCTGTCACTGCTGGAAACCACTATTATACAGCTTGGCCTGGGGTATGTGTCTTTGATGGCAGCAGGTTCAGGATATGAAAGATGGGCCGTGAAGGTGCAGAAACACCAATTGATCTTGAGATAATGAAAATGGGCTGGCACACTATTTGGAAAAGCCAAAAGAAGACTCACTTACAGACAACTGGGGAAAACACTACACTAATTATAGTGTTAGAGCAAAAAGAATACTATCAATCCTCAATATTACTTTTAAAGGATTATTTTCTGCAAAGGTTTAATCTTGAACAAAAAAATCATCTGACCTGGATTCTATTCCTCACATTCCATGAACAGTACTCACTTTTGAATCATTAACATTTTCTCTTTCTTTTTATATAATTAAAAAAATTAGTTCAGTGGTAAAATACTATTTTGCTTTTACAGAATAAGTAAATAAGAAATAAAGGCTACGATGTCTTGAGATGGCATATAACTCCAACATATTCAGATAATACTTCCAGTTTTTTAGGCAAAATAAGTATGTGGTAGATATAATATAACACACATATATAATATATATTATTTATGTTCTATAGTACATATGATGTACAATATATAATTTACATAACAAGTACATAGATATGTAGTATATATAAATGACTTTCAGTACACATGTAATAATTATAACAAAACACATCGCAGAATATTTCAGGTAGAATAACTATGTAATATTATCCCCATATTACATTCTTAGCGCATCTTGTTTCTATAGCAAAAATTAAAATTAAAATTCTCCCTATAGAAGCAATATGACTCTCTATGATGAATGCTGTGAAGTGTGTAAGCCTGATGATTCACAGACCTGTACCCCTGGGGCTAATAATACATATGTTAATAAAAAAAAAGAAAAAAAGAAGGAATCTAGATTTAATTGATTCTGCAGCTGAACAGCAGTTGGGGAATGTTTAAGCTTTCCAGTTTAATAATAAACTGTTTCCATTTATTGATAAATAAGTGGCTCATTTATTACTGAATTCCATCTTTGCATATCTCATATTGTCATTTCAGGGATTTCAAAACTTAATTTAAAAAAATATATAAATTCTACAATTTGAATGAAAGTGTGGCAAATTGGAAACCATCTGACACCACCTTGCAATTTAGCTCTGAATACTGCTGATTTTTCCAGCATTTGCATTAATTTGGTTTTCATCCTTAACTTTGACTTGTATTATGTTGGCTAAAGAGGCAACATCATATTCACCATGCCAGGCAAGTTAGACAAGATTCAAGTGCTACAACTGCCTTGGCAGTATGTTGCAAAGACTTCTTTGATGTGGCAGCTTGGGAGTCTGGCAGCTAGAGAGCAAGAATAATGTGGTATCCCAGTCTAGCTGAGCTCTCGGCATCCTCTAAATACACAGTGAGGCTGGCACACTTGTCTTGGAAGGATGAAGTCACTGGCAGTCAACTGTGGGGGTACACATCTGTATCTGGCTGAGGGCTGTTCCACCACACTACTGACTTTCTGCTCACTTTCTAGACAGTGAACAGAGAGAAACTTCCTCCTGGGGACTACAGGCTATCCCAGGTTCTATACCCAACTTAGAAGTTTTCTTTCTTTCTTTCTTTTTCTTCTTCTGAGGGTATCTTTTACTTTCACTTCTCTTTTACCTTTGAGTGAGCTGGATCATCACTGTTAGTTCATGGAATGTGATGAGTTGGGGAAAGTGGGGAGAGATGAAAGGTCTGGTGTGATATATGAAGTTTGGATATTACTCGAGTCAACAAGTACCAAACAATACATGATTTTAAAGTAATAGTGATCAAATTTGTGATGCGGATAGATAATATGACAGCAGTGATGAGGAAAGTTTGAAAGAGATTAAGTTGAGTAGCAAAACGACCACAAGAGTCAGTTGCAGCAATCCAAGCAATAAATATGGAGAGATTACATTAAGGAAACAATAATGTGAACAGAAAGAAAGGTAACAGTATTGAGAACATTGATTGAACCTGAGTAGGTTACCACTGATACATGCATTAAGGAAGGGAACGCATCAAGAATATCCCCCAAGTGGCTAACCTGCATTCTTACAGGGTGACCAAGATGAGAAGGCTTAGTGTTGACTTCGTTTGGGGAGGGCTGACTTCAAGGTTTGGATATCCAAGTGAAGTCGGAAGTTGTATATATGGGTACAAAGACTAAGAGATATGAGCCCAAGATATAGCTTTGCAAGTCACTAGCATTTATGTTGTAATTTAAGCCACATTTGTTTAATGAAGTCATCCAGAAACTGTAATGGTCACTATTGCTATTTTCTGATATTCTGGTTTAGTTTGTGCACATTACAGGATTATACTTGCCTGTTCCCTTTGAAGTTCAGTTTGACTGTATTACTCACTTTGGCCAACAAGATTGAAAGGCGAGAATTTATGCCTTTTGGGGGCAGAAACTTCCTAGTTGGTGCATGCTTTTCCATGTTCTCTTCCCCCTACAACTGTGACCAGGATTACGCTAAGTGATGGAGAATCTGATAACTTGTGCATCTAAATGCAGATGACATGATGAAGATCTTCAGCTGAACTGAGATGAACATATAGTATGTATAAGAAATCAATGCTGATTGTCTTAAACCACTGAGATTATAGCGGTTGTCAGTTGTAACTAACTTATCCTGGTTTGATAGAGTAAAAGAATGATAAGGAAGATTCAGAGACAGAATCTAAGAAAACAGTAGCTTATGCAAGAAGTATTGAAGGAAGAGTTTACAGAAAGGAGTGAGGATAAACACTCAGAAGAAGTAGGAGGAAGAAGAAAATTAAAAAAGAAAAAATGTACCTGAAGCCTAGGGAGGATGAAAATTTCCAGTAGGAAGGAACAGTGGACATCATGGGCACTACCTGGTAACCTTGGCAAGAGTCATTTCGGTAAGAGTGTGATGTGGGCAGAATCCCAACTGTAAAGTGCTGAGGAATACAGGAAAATGAAGAAGAGTTCCAAACTGTACCTTGTATTTTTGAGTGGCCTGGTTCTCTTTGAGAGACAAGTATTGTGTCAGGATAGGGGAGAGAAGACTTGAAAAATACATATATATTTTTTTGGCTGATTATGGACGGGTAGTACTAGGGCATATTTATAAGCTAAAAGGAAAAAGTTGAGAGGGAGAGGTTGGAGAGAAAGGTGAAAGTGGATAATGAGTGACTTCTTACACATTAGAAGGGACCAAAACACTGGTTCACTTGAAGTGAAGAAACTAGCTCTGGAAAATACTAAAGGGAGATGGCTTTTATGTCTACTTTCATGAAAGACAGTGCTTAAGAGGACTTTCATTGAACTTTCCGCCACTGAGTTTACTCTACAGCTTAGACTCACAATAAGACTAAATATACAAGAATGCCATCCAGGTAAAAAGGAAAGGATGCAAAGCCATGATTCCCTACATTGGCATTTAAAAAATAGTGGGGGGAAAAATAAAAATAAAAATAAAATAATAAAAAATAGTGGGTATTCCATATGCATCCTACAGTAGTATAGAAAGAAAGGTTTCTTTTGAATAATAGTACAGAAAGAAAGGTTTCTTTTGAGATTAACGGCATTTATGCTACTTATCTTTCTTCACAGAGTTTGGTGCTGGTGCTGGTGCTGGTGCTGGTGAGGTGCAGTGGTGTTTTGTTTAAAATTATGCACTAAGAAGGCAGATCATTTTCTAAGTTCTTACTGATATAAAATACCAGTGCCTCGCTGGTCCTAAGGGAATGTATGGATGCAACATTAAATTTCTTTTTAGAAAATTAGATTAGGAATCTCTGACTAGAGTCAGTTCTTGTCCTTATATACTGTGCAATTCCCTATAAGAATTATTTACTATGTCTATTTGTTTGTGGTTTTTTTTTTAAGATTTTATTTATTTATTTGACAGAGAGAGAGAGATCACAAGCAGGCAGAGAGGCAGGCAGAGAGAGAGGAAGGGAAGCAGGCTCCCTGCTAAGCAGAGCTCAATCCCAGGACCCTGGGATAATGACCTGACTGGACCCTGGGATAGTGAGCTGAGCCAAAGGCAGAGGCTTAACCCACTGAGCCATGCAGGCGCCCATGTCTATTTGTTCTTGAGGATAACATACTACATAAATACTAAGGATATTTGAAAAAAAAGTATTTTGTACATGTTAATCTGCATTTAATGTTTTAATGATTATTGTGCTCATATAGGGTTTATAATTCTTTCAGGCAAGAATTAATTAGTTTTGGGCATAGGCTTGAAAGTTTCAAGGTTCATTTCAAATGCTCTTTTATGTTGGTATTTACAACCCCAGAATAAGGATTCTCATGCTTTCTATAACATTATAACTTTGAGACATGGTCAGAAAATGGTCATTCAATTTACTTTTCACATTAGCTCAATACATTTTTAAAAGTTGTTTTTATGCAAGATGGGATCGGGAGGGAGACAAACCATAAGTGATTCTTTTTTTTTTTTAAATTAATTAATTAATTAATTTTTTTAAAAATTTCTTTTCAGCGTAACAGAATTCATAGTTTTACACCACACCCAGTGCTCCATGCAATGCGTGCCCTCCACAATACCCACCACCAGGCTCCCCCAACCTCCCACCCCCCGCCCCTTCAAAACCCTCAGGTTATTTTTCAGAGTCCATAGTCTCTCATGGTTCATCTCCCCCCCAATTTCCCTCAATTCCCTTCTCC